>CAKXYN010000420.1:0-165315 GCA_935064755.1 Tragelaphus eurycerus | reverse complement strand
AGGCTTCCTGTGATTTCTGCCTCAAAAAAAATGGACACCGAGTTCCTCTCAACTCAAGATAAGGTCTGGTTTGCATGTGCCGACTGGAATGGAACCCCGGGTATTCTCTCACAAAAAGAAGGGAGGTCTGACTGCCCTGCTGCACCTCTAGAAAAAGCCCAAGTTCCCTGCCTGTACTAGACAGGAGGCCTGGCACCCATTTCTAAGTCGAGAGGAAAGCAGAGTTCCATGCCTCAACATAAGATGAGGCCAGACTCACCTGTTGACATTCAATAGGAACCCTGAGACCTTGTCTCAACTAGAGAGGAAACCTGAGTTTCAAGTATCAACTGGAGATGAGGCCCAGTTCTCCTAGAGTGACACGGGAGGATATTGAATTGCCCCTTGAAACTCGAAAGGAAGCCTGACTTCCCTAAAGCAACACAAGCGGTTTCCTGAGGTCCCTGTAGCATCTCGAGAGGAATCCCAAGCTTCCCACCCTAACTTGAGAAAAACCATGAGATTCCCTCCACACTGCGAGATGATCCCCTTTTCCCTTGCAGCACCTAGAGATCAATCCCAAGTTTCCTCTCAAAACTCGAATAGAAGCTTGACTCCCTTTAGGCATCTCAAGAGGTTCCTTGAGTTTCCCGCTGCAATTCGAGAAGAGCACCATGTTTGCCACCTCATCTTGAGGTGAAGCCTGATTCCCCTGCTTCGACTCGAAAGGAATCCTGACTTTCCCCTCGAACCTCAAGAGGAGATCTCTCTCCACCTATTGAAACTTGAGAAGAACCCCACAGTTCCTACCGAAAGTTTAAAGGACAACAAGATCCTCCTAATCTCAAGAAAAAGCCTGATTCCCCTGCATTGACTCAAATGGAACCCTGAGATTCCCTCACAACACAAAGTGAGGTCTGATCCCCAAGCTGCACCTCTAGAAAAAGCCCAGGTTCCCCACCTGAAGTCAACAGGAGGCCTGACACTTCTTTTACAACTTGTGAGGAAAGTGGAGTTCCGAGACTAGGCATGATTCCTCTGTTGAAACTCGACAGGTACCCCGAGATACCTGTCTCAACTGAAGAGAAACACTGAGTTTCCTGCCTCAAAATGAGATGAGGCCCTATTCCCCTGCAAAAGACTTCAGACAAATCCTGAGGTGCCACTCGCAACTTAAAATGAGGCCAGAAATTCCAGAGGCAACATTATAGATTCACTGAGGTCCCTGTTGAAACTTGAGAAGAACTCAAAACTTACCACCACTACTCGAGAAACAACACGACTTTCCCCTCTCAATGTGAGATGAAGGTCGATTCCCCACTCGAGAGCAATCCTGCATTCCTCTTCACAACTTGAAAGGATACTTAACTTCCATCAGGCAACCCGTAAGGTTCACTGAGGTCTCCGTCGCAACTCGAGAGGAACCGTAAGCTTCCCACCGCAACTCAAGTAAAACCATGAGATTCCCCACTCAACGTGAGATGAGCCCTTTTACCCCTGCAGTGCCTTGAGAGGAATGCTGAATACTCTCTCAAAACTCGAAATGAGGTGTAATTCTTATTTGAAACTCAAAAGTTCCTCGAGATACCCACCAAAACTCGAGAGGAACCCCGAGTTTCCCACCAGGACTCGAGAAAAGCCCTATTATCCTCTCCTGATTTCGAGATAAGGGCCGATTCCCTTGCTTCAATTTGAGAGAAATCACAACTTTCCACTTGCAACTCAAGAGGAGGCCTGTCTCACCTATCGAAACTCGAGAGGAACGTCTGCTGCAAGTCGAAAGGACACTGAGTTCCCCACTATTCTAGTTAAGGCCCATTTCCCCTGCATTGACTCCAATGGAACCCCAAGTGTCCCCTCACCACACAAAGGGAGGTCTGACTCTCCTGTTTCACCTCTAGAATAAGTCAAAGTTCCTTGCCTCAACTCGACAGGAGGCCTGACACCCACTTTACAACTCGAGAGGAAAGAAGAGTTTCACTCCTCATCACGATTGAGGCCTGGCTCCACTTTTGAAACTCGATAGGAACACCAAGATCCCTGTTGCAACTGGAGAGGAATCCTGAGATTTCGGCCTCCATTTGAGATGAGGCCCTATTCCAATGCAGTGACTTGAGAGCAATCCCGTGGTGACTCTCTCAACTTAAATGGAGGCCTAGCTTTCCTAAGGCAACATGAGAGGTTCACTAAGATCCCCGTCCCAACTCAAGAGGGACCCAAACTTCCTGCCAAAACTCGAGACAGAACACGAGATTCCCCCCTCAATGTGAGATGAGGCCCTTTTCCCCTGCAGCGCCTTGAGAGAAATCCTGAGTTCCCTCTTGATATTTGAAAGTAAGATTGAGTCCTTTATGCAACACAAGGGGAACCCGAGATAATCGTGGCAACTCTAGAGGAACCCCAAGTCTCCTGCTGCAATTAGAGATGAGCCCCATGTTCACCACCTCATCTGAAGATGAGGGTAGATTTCCCTGCTTCGACTTGAGAGGAGTTTTGACTTTCCCCTTGCACCCCAAGAGGAGGCCTGTCTCACCTATTGAAAACCTACAGGAACAATGATTTTCCCCTCTCATTTCAAGAGGAGAAATATCTCAACTACTGAAACTCAAGATCTCCGTGTTTCCTGCCAAAAATAGAAAGGACACCGAGTTACCACTCAACTCAAGATAAGAAGTATTTCCCCCACACTGACTCTAATGGATCCCTGAGTATTCCCTCACAACATGAACAGAGGTCTGACTCTCCTGTTTTACCTCTAGAAAAAGTCCAAATTCCTTGCCTGAACAGGACAGGATGCCTGACACCCCTTTTAAAACTCGAAAAGAAAGTGGGGTCCCATGCCTCAATATGACAAGAGGCCTGACTCACCTGTGGAAACTCGATAGGAGCCCCGAGATCCCTGTCACAACTGGAGAGGAACCCTGAGTTTCCTACCTCTATTCGAGATGAGGCCCTATTCCCCTGCAGCGACTTGAAAGGAATCCCGCGTTTTCCCTCTCAACTTGAAAGGAGGCCTGACTTCCCTGAGGCAACAAAAGAGGTTGCCTGAAGTCCCTGTCATAACTTGAGATGAACCCAAAGCTTCCTGCCAAAACTTGAGGAACACCACGAGATTCCCGCCTCAATGTGATGAGCCCTGATTCACCTGCAGTGATTCGAGAGCAATCCGGTGCTCCCCATCAACTCAAAATCAGACTTGAATTCACTGAGGCAACACAACAGGTTCCCTGAGGTCCCCATCGCAATTCGTGAGTGCAAGCTTTCTGCCACAACTCCAGAAAAATCACGATATTTCCCCTCAAGGCAAGATCAGGCCCTTATTCTCTGCAGGGCCTCGAGAGGAATCCCGAGTTCTCTCTCAAAATTCAAAAGTTTGACTCCCTTTATGTAACTCTATAGGTTCCACGAGATATCCATCAAAACCGAGAGAAATCCTGCTTTTCCTGCCGCAAACGAGAAGAGCCCCATGTTCCACACTTCATCTCGAGATGAGGGACGATTCCCCTGCTTCAAATTGAGAGGAATCCCAACTTTACACTCGCACCTCAAGAGGACGTCTGTCTCACCTACTGAAACTCGAGTGGAAACCCTCAGTTCCTGCAACAAGTTGAGAGGACATGGAGAACACCCTCACCTCGAGATAAGGTGATATTCTCCTGCACAGACTCAAGTGGAACACTGGATATCCCCTCACAATACAAAGGGAGGTCTCAATCCCCGGTTGCACTTCTAGAAAAAGTCCAAGTTCTCCCTCTGAATTAAATAGGAGGCTTAACATCCCATTTACAACTCGAGAGGAAAGTGGAGTTCCATGTCTCAAAACGAGATGAGGCCTGACTCCCCTGTTGAAACTCGATAGGAACCCTGAGATGCCTGTCAAAACTAGAGAGGAAACTTGAATTTCTTGCCTCAACACTCGATGAGGACCTATTCTCCTGCAGTGACTGGAAATGAATCCCAAGATGTCCCCTCACAACTCCATAGGAGGCCTGACTTCCCTGCAGCAACACAAGAGGTTCCCTGAGGTTCCTGTCGCAACTCAAGAGGAACCCCAAGCTTCCTGCCACAACTAGAGAAAAACACTGCAACAAATGATGGCGGGGGCGGGGGTGGGTGGGGGCTTTTCAGCCAAAACCGAAGTGGATTCCCCAGGCACAACTTGAAAGGTGTCCCGCAGTATATCACACATAGAGAGAAGACTTTTACCTCCAATGGAGACGAGCTCCCTGAAGGAAATCAAGTGGAGGTCCTCACAACTAGAGCACAGCGATCCCATGAATAGATGTGAGGAACCCAAAGCACCAAAAGCACAGAGGACCTTCTGCATTGAGAAACGCACACCTTAACCAGAGAGGACACAGCCTAGCCCCTTGAGAGAAGCCCTCCACCATAACTTGAGAGGAGCCTGCTGGACATCACATGCAGAGAGGAGCCCCTCTTCTGCTAATACGGATGAACCTCACATCACAAGGGAAGTGGAGATTGCACACTACCACTAGCGAGACTCTAAACCACCAACTAAAATTACAGAGTAGTCACTTGCCATAACTAGGGAGCAGCCACGCTTAATTGCAACAAGACAGGATCCACCCTGCACATCCTTACTAGAGATGAGTCGCCCCAAGAGAACTCAACAGGAGGCCCCAATGCAAATCACCAGGAACCCTGAGTACCAACCAAGCTGGAGGGAAACCCTGACTTCCTTGCCAAGACACCAAGGCAATCATGCATCCCATGCTGCAAATCCAGAGGAACACTGATTTCGCACTGCAGTTTGAGTGTGGCTCTCAGTCTCCTGTGGAAACTCTCGAGGAAACCACGAGTGTCCAGAAATGAATAGAGAATTCCTAGTTTGTTCTGCAACTTGAAAGGAGGCCCAACACTTCTCTGCAATGCAAGATGAAACATGACTTCCTTACCTCAGTTCGAGTGGAGTCCTGACTCCAATGTTGCCACTTGAAAGGTATTCCCAGATCCCCATCGCAAGTCATGAGGAACCCTGTTTTTCTCACCACAAGTGGAAAGGACAGTCAGTTCCCCCTGATTGGCTTGCAGCAATTCAAATGGCTACCCAAGTTTCCTCTCACAACATAAAGGGAGGTCTGATTCCAATGTTGCTACTTGAGAAAAAATCTGAGTTCCCCACCTAAACATGACAGGAGTCATGACATCCCTTTCACAACTTGAGAGGAAAGTGGAGTTCCATGCATCAACACAAGACAAGGCCTGACTACGTTGTTGCAACTCAAGAGGAACCCCAAGATCCCTGTCACAACTGGAAAGGTACCCCGTTTCCTGCCTCAACTCGAGATGAGGCCCTATTCCCCTGAAGATACTCGAGAGGAATCCCAAGGTTCTCCTCACAACTCGAAAGTAGGCCTGACTCCCCTGAGGCAACCCTAGAGGTTCCCTGAGATACCCATCACAACTCGAGAGGAAACCCAAGGTTCCCACCTCAACTCGAGATGAGGCCCGATTCTCCTACAGCCATGCGAGAGCAATCACGAGTTCTCCCTCGCAACTTGAAAGGAGGCCTGACTGCCCTGAGTCAACAAGAGCGGTTCCCTGAGGTCCCCATCACAACTCAAGAGGAACCCTGAGCTTCCCACTGCAAGACAAGAAAAGCCACGAGATCCCCCCTCAATGTGAGATGAAGCCAGATTCCCCTGCAGCTACTCGAGAACAATCTCGAGTTACCCCTCACAACTCGAAAGGATGGTTGACTTCCTTTTGGCAACTGGAGAGGTTCCCCGAGATTCAAGGCACAACTCAAGAAGAATCCCGAGTTTCCCGCCTCAAATCGAGATGAACCCTATGTCCCCCACCTCATCTCGAGATAAGGGCTGATACCCCTGCTTCAACTCGAGAGGAATCTTGACTTCCCCTAGCACCTCAAGAAGAGGGTTGTCTCACCTGTTGCAACTCGAGAGGGTCGCCAATTTCCCCATCGCAGCTCGTGAGAAACCCCCTTTCCTGCCAGAGCTCGAGAAGTACAGCAACTTCTTCACTTCAATTGGAGATATGGCCTGATTCCCCTGCAGTGACTCGAGAGGAATCCTGAGTTCCCCATCCCAACTTGACATCAACCCCAAGACACTGATAAAAAGGCCGAGGATTCTCAAGAGGAATTTACCCCATCAGAGAGAAGAGTCCTCTACCAGAACCAGACAGGAAGCCTCATACCACAACAAAGCAGGAGGCCTGTCCTGCCACAAAGAGCCAGTAGCTTCTTGCACTTTGCAAGTAGAAAAAGCGCCCTTTCTCATTAAAACCTTAGAGGAGACACCCACCTCCCAATTAGAGAAGAGCACTCTACTGCATCTTGAGAGGATCCCAACTACAAAATTTAATGAATTCCCTTGCCACAACGAGAGAGGTGGCTGCAAATGTCATCTAGAGATGAGACGAAACACAGCAAATAAAGAGTAAACACCCACTGAAATGATAGTGGACCACAAGCTGTATCTAGAGAGTAGCCTCCTGCACATTGCAGTTAGACAGGGACCAGCTAGAACATAGCTACTAAAGAGGATCTCCCCCAGTGTAGCTCACAAGGAGTCTCCACCACAACTTTAAAGGAACCCCTAGTGATATGCTGCAACTCAAGAGGCTCCCCGAGTGCCCTGCTGCAATTTCACAGGATTCCTAGGCTGGCCCAAGAAAAGGGGCCATTGCATCAAATGACAGAGGGGCTCCCAGGCAATACAGAATTGCATTCCCCAGGCACAACTCGAGATGTGTTCTCCAGGACATCATACCTAGAAAGAAGACCTTCTGCCTCCAATGGAGACGATCTCCCTGAAGGAAGTCAAGTAGAGACCCTCACAACTAGAGCCTAGCGATCCCATGAATAGAAATGAGGAACCCATAACACCAAAAGCACAGAGGACATTCTCCATGGAGACATGAAACACCATTCAGAGAGGATACAGCCTCACCCGTCTAGAGGAGCCCTCAACCAAATTTCAGAGAAGCCCGCTGACAACACACACAGAGAAGAGCCACTCTTCTGGTAATACAAATGAACCTCATGCCACAAGGGAAGAGGAGCTTTCACACTACCACTAGAGAGACTCAAAACCCCTGCAATTACAAAGTGGACCCTGACCACAACAATAGAGTAGTCCCTTGCCAAACCTAGTGAGTGCTCACCCGTCATTGCAACAAGACAGGTAGGCACATTCCTGGTAGAAATGAGTTGCCACAAGAGAACTCTACAGGAGGCTCCACTGCAAATCATCAGGAAATCTGAGTACCAAACAAGCTTGAGGAGAACCCCAACTTCCCAGCCACTACTCCAGTGCAATCCTGCATTCCATGCTGCAAATCCAGAGGAACACTGAATTATCGCTGCACTTTGAGAGGAGCTCTCAGTCTCCTATTGTAACTCTTGAGGAAACTTCGAGTTTCCAGCAAGAGAGAAGAACCCCGAGTTTGTTCTGCAACTCGAGAGAAGGCGCTACTCCCCTGGTGCAACTCGAGAGGAAACATGACTACCCCACCTCAACTCGAGAAGAGTCCTGACTCCACTGTTGCCACTTGAGTGGTACCCCCAGATCCACATGGCAACTCGAGAGGAACCCAGTGATTTCCGCCACAAGTCGAAAGGACACTGAGTTACCCCTCAACTCGTGGACTGATTCCCCTGCAGAGACTCAAATGGAACCCCGAGTTTCCTCTCACAAGATGAAGGGAGGTCTGACTTCCCTGTTGCAACTCGAGAGGAACACCGAGATCCCTGTCACAACTGAAGAGGAACCCTGAGTTTCCCGCCTTAACTCTACATGAGGCCCTATTCCCCTGCAGTGACTCTAGATGTTACCCTCACAACTCGAAAGGAGGCCTGACTTCCCTGAGGCAACCTGAGCTGTTCCATGAGATTCCCATCACAACTCGAGAGGACCCCGAGATACCCATCACAACTTAACAGGAACCCTCAGTTTTCTGCCTCAACTTGAGATGAGGCCTTATTTCCCTGCTATGACTTGAGAGAATCCCAAGGTTCTCCTCGCATCAAAAAGGAGGCCTAACTCCCCTGATGCAACTAGATAGGATCCCTGACATCCCTGTCACAAACTAGAGGAACCCCGACTTCCCAACCTAAACTAGAGATGAGGCCCGATTCCCCTGCAGTGACTTGAGAGCAACTTGAAAGGAGTCCTGACTCCCCTGAGGCAACGTAAGAGGTTCTCTGAGGTCCCCATCACACCTGGAGAGGAATCCTGAGCTTCCCACCACAACTAGAGAAAAACCATGAGATTCCCCTCTCAATATGAGATGAGTCCTTATTACCCTTCAGTGACTTGTGCAGAATGCTGAGTTCCCTGTCCCAACATAACACAAGTGCCAAGAAACTGATGCAACTGCACAGGATTCACAAGAAGAGCCTACCCAACGCCAATGGGAGAAGAGCCCTCTACCATAACCAGAGAGAAAATCTCAAACCAAAACTAAGCAGGAGGCCTGCCCTACCCCAAATAGTCAGTCCTTCCTGCACTTCACAACTAGAAAAAGAGCCCTTTTTCATTACAATCATAGAGGAGTCACCCACGTCTCAATTTGAGAAGAGCACTCTATTGCATCTAGAGAGGATCCCAACTAGCACAGTTAAAGAGGAGTTCCCCAGCCACAATGAGAGAGGTGGCTGCAAATGACAACTAGAGATGAGCCAATCCACAGCAAATAAAGAGTGCACCTCCACTGCAATTAGAGTGGAGCCCATGCCTCATCTAGAGAGCAGCCTCCCACACATTGCACGTAGACAGGGACCAGCCTGCACATCACTACTAGAGAGGATCTGTCCCACTCTAGTTAAATATGAGTCTGCACCACAAATTTAAAGGAACCCCAAGTAATATACTTGCAGAGTGGCTCATGTTTTGAGCATGAGCAACTCAAGAGGCATTCCAAGTTCCCTGCTGTAATTTCACAGGATCCCTAGGCTGGCACAAGAAAAGGGGGGCCACTGCACCAGGGTCTCTAAGGCAAAAACTGAAGCAGATTTCCCCAGTGCAACTTGAGAGGTGTCCCCCAGGGTATAACATCTAGAGAGAAGACTTTCTGCCTCCAATGGAGATGAGCTCCCTGAAGGAAGTCGGGTGCAGGCCCTCATAACTAGAGAGCAGCAATCCCATGAATAGAAGTGAGGAACCCATAGCACCAAAAACACAGAGGACCTCCCCATGGAGACAAGCACAACCCAACCGGAGAGGACACAGCCTCGCCCTTCAAGACGATCCCTCCCCACAACTTGAGAGGAGCACGCTAGACATCACATGCAGAGAGGATACCCTCTTCTGCTAATACAGACAAACCTCACATCCACAAGGAGAGAGGAGCTTGCACATCACCACTAGCGAGACTCAAAATCCCTACAACAACAGAGTGGACTCCAACCACAATGATAATCCCTTGCACAACTAGTGAGCCACCACACATCACTTCAACAAAACATGAGCCACTCTGCATATCCTTGCCAGAGATGAGTCACCACAAGAGAACTCAACAGGTCACCCCACCACAAGTCGCCAGGAACCCAGAATACTAACCAAGCTTCAGGAGAACTCCAGCTTCCCTGCTATGACTCCTGTGTAATGCTGCATCCTGTGTTGCAAATTCAGAGAAACAGATTTCTCACTGCACTTTGAGAGGAGGTCTCAGCCACTGTGGCAACTCTCCAGCAAACCCTGAATTTCCAGCAACCACTAGAGAAGAAGACCGAGTTTCTGCTCCAACCTGAGAGGAGGCCCAACTCCTCTGCTGCAACTTGAGAGGAAACATGACTTCCCCCACCTCAACTCCAGAGGAGTCCTAACTCCCCCTGCTGCCACTCAAGAGGTATCCTCTGATCCCCATCTAAACTCGAAATGAACACTGTTTCCCACTGCAATTGAAAGGACAGTGAGTTCCCTCTCAACTGAGATAACGACTGATTCCCCTGCAGCGACTTAAATGGGATCCCGAGTTTCCCCTCAAAACATGAAGGGAGGTCTGAATCCCCTGTTGGAACTCAAGAAAAATCCCAAGTTCTCCACCTCAACTCGACAGGAGGCCTGACACCCGTTTCACAACTCGAGAGGAAAGTGGAGTTCCATGCCTCAACACGAGACGAGGCCTGGCTACCCTGTTGAAACCCAAAAGGAACTCCGAGATAAATGTCACAACTGGAGAGGAACCCCGAGTTTCCTGCCTCAACTTGTGATGAGGCCCTATTCCGTTGAAACAACTCGAGAAGATTCCCTAGGTTCCCCCTCACAACTCAAGAGGAGGTCTAACTCCCCCTGAAGCAACACAAGAGGTTCCCTGAGTTCCCCGTCGCAACTCAAGAGGAACACAAAGCTTCCCGTAGCAACTCGAGAAAGACCACGAGATTCCCCCTTCAAAAGGAGATGATGCCCAATTCCTCTGCAGTGACTCTAGAGCAATCCAGAGTCCCCCCTCTCATCTTGAAAGGAGGCCTGACTCCCTTGAGGCAACATGAGAGGTTACCTGAGGTACCTGCTACAATTCGAGGGAAAGCCCTAGTTTCCTGTTTCAACTCAAGATGAGGTGAGGATGGATTCCTCTGTACTGACTTGAAAGGAATCCCGAGTTTTCCCTTGCAACCCAAAAGGATGCCTGACTCCTATGAGGACACATGAGAGGTTCCCTGAGGTCCCTGTTGCAACACAAGAGGCTCCCTCGTTTTCCACTGCAATGCAAGAAAAAACACCAAATTCATCCCTCAATGCTAGATGAAGCCTGTTTACCCTGGAGCAACTCGAGAGAAATCCCAAGTTCCCTCCTGCAACCGGAACAGAGGCTTGACTCCCTTTTGCAACTCAAGAGGTTCCCTGAGATACCTGCCACAACTCGAGAGGAATCCCGAGTTTCCTGACAAAACTTGAGATGAGCACTGTGTTGCCCACCTCATGTTGAGATGAGGGTCAATGCCCCTGCTTCGAGTCGAGAAGAATCCCAACTTCCCCTTGGAAGCCTGTCTCACCCAGTGCAACTCCACAAGATCCCCGAATTCCATATCACAACTCGAGAGAAACCCAGAGTTTCCTGCCACAACTCAAAAAGAACCCCAGGTTCCCTGCCTCGATTGGAAATGTGGCCAGATTCCCTTACAGTGACTGGAGAGGAATTCCGAGTTCCCCGTCCCAACTCAACACGAGCCCCAAAACCCTCATGCAACTTCAGAGGATGCCCAAGAGATTACCCCACCACAATTGGAGAACACCCTTCTACCAGAAACAGAGAGGAAGCCTCATATCACATCTAAGCAGGAGGCCAGCCCTGCCACAAATAGCCATTAGCTTGCTGCACTTCACAACTAGAAAAAGCGTCCCTTCTCATTACAACCAGAGAGCAGTCACCCACCTCCCAATTTGAGAAGAGCACTCTAACACATCTAGAGAGGGGCCCAAGTACCGAAATTAAAGAGAAGTTCCCCTGCCACAACTAAAGAGGTGGCTGCAAACAAAACTAAAGTCTAGCCAACCCACAGCAAATAAAAAGCGCACCCCCACTGCAATTAGAGTGGAGCCCATGCCACATCTACAGAGCAGCCTCCCACACATTGCCCTTGGATGGGGATCAGCTTGCACATGGCTAATACAGAGGATCTGCCCTAGATTCATGAATCTAATTCAAGAGGACTCTCCACCACAACTCTTAAGGAACCTTGAGTCATATACTGCAACTAAAGAGGCATCCCGAGGACCCTGCTGCAATTTCACAGGATACCTAGGCTACCACAAGAAGCCCAGGATCAAATGCAAAGAGGCACTCTCCGGTCAAACTGAAGCAGATTCCCCAGGCACAACTAGAGAGTTGTCCCCAAGGATAACACACCTAGAGAGACCTTCTGCCTCCAATGAAGATGAGATTCGTGAAGGAAGTCAAGTGAAGGCCCTGACAACGAGAGACCAGGAATAGCACGAATAGAAGTGAGGAACCCATAGTGCCAAAAGCAGAATGGACCTCCAAAAGTGGAGACACTAACTCCCCAACCCGAGAAGATGCAGCCTCGCCCCTCGAGAGAAGCCCTCCGCCACAACTTGAGAGGTGCCTGCTGGAAATCACACTCAGAGAGGAGCCCGTCTTCTGCTAAGATAGATGAACCTCAAACCACAAGGAGAGAGAAGCTGGCACACCACCAGAGAGAATCAAAGCCCATGCAAATAGAGTTGACCAAGACAATGATAGAGTAGTCCCTTTTCAAAAGTAGTGAGTAGCTACCTGTCATTTCAACAAGAGAGGAGCCATGGTACATATCCCTGCTATGACAAGTCACCCCAAGAGAATTCGACAGGATGCCCCACTGCAAGTCACCAGGAACACTGAGTACCAACCAAGCTCGAAGAGAACCCTGATTTCTGTGACAGGACTCCAGTGGAATCCTGCATCCCATGCTGCAAATCCATAGGAACACTGATTTCTTGCTGCACTTCAAAAGGAGCTCTCAGGCACTGTGGCAACTCTCCAGCCAACCCAAAGTTTCCAGCAACCACTAAAGAAGAACCTCGAGTTTCTACTGCAAATTGAGAGAAAGCCCGACTCCCCTGCTGCAACTCGAGAGGAAACACTACTTCCCCACCTCAACTCTAGAGAAGTCTTGACTCCCATGTTGCTATTCAAGAGGTATCCCCTGATCCCCATTGCAACTAGAAAGAAACCCCATGTTTCCCCTTGAAAGTCGAAAGGACACTGAGTTCCTCCTCAACTCAAAATAAGGCCTGATTCCCCTGCAGTGACTCAAATGGAACCTTGAGTATCCCCTCAAAACATGAAGGGAGGTCTGAATTCCCTCTTGCAATTTGAGAAAAATCTCCAGTTCACCACTTCAATTTGAGGAGGCCTGACACCCCTTTCACAACTCAAGAGGAAAGAGGAGTTCCATGCCTCAACACAAGACGAGCCCTGACTACCGTGTTCAAACTCTATAGGAACTCCGAGATCCATGTTGTAACTGGAGAACAACCCGGAGATCCCTGCCTCAACTCGAGATGAGGCCCTATTCCCCTGCACTGAGTTGAGAGGAATCCCTAGGTTCCCCTCACAACTTGAAAGGAGGTCTGACTTCCATGAGGCAACACAAGAGGTTCCCTGAGGTCCCCATCACAACTCAAAAGTAACCCCAAGTTTCCTACCTCAACTCACGATGAGGTGAGGCCCGATTCCCCTGCAGCAACTCGAGAGAAATTTGGAGTGCCCCCTTGCAACTCAGAAGGATGCCTGACTCCCCTGGGGCAACAGGACAGGTTCCCTGAGGTCAATGTCGCAACTCAAGTGGAACCCCGAACTTCCCTCCACAACTTGAGAGAAACAGCCAGATTCATCCCTCAATGCGAGATGAGGCGCAATTCCCCTGTGTTGACTTCAGAGCAATCCCAACTTCCCCGTGGCAACTCGAAAGGAGGCTTGACTCCTTTTTTGCAACTAGAGAGGTTACCCAAGATACTGGTTGCAACTGGAGAGGAAACCCACCAACTCAAGAGGAACCCCCAGTTTCCGGCCTCAACTCAAGATGAGGTCCAATTCCTGTGCAGTGACTCGATAGGAAGCCAAACTTCCCCATTGCAACTCAAAAGGAGGCTTGACTCCCTTTTTCCAACTGGAGATGTTCCCTGAGACACACGTCACAACTTGAGAGGAACCCCGAGTTTCATGCTGCAACTGCAGAAAAACACCATGTTCCCCACCTCATCTCGAGAGGAGGGCAGACTCCCCTGCTTAGACTCGAGAGGAATCCCAACTTCCCCCTCACTCCTCAAGAGGAGGTCTGTCTCACCTATTGCCGCAAGTGGTTCACAAAGTCTATGTCCCTATCATCAATGCCAAAGAAGCTGAAGTTGATGAGTTATATGAAGACCTAGAAGACCTCGAAGACCTCCTAGAACTAACACCACAAAAAGATGTTCTATTTATCACTGGAGATTGGAATTCAAAAGTAGGAATTCAAGAGATACCTGGAGTAACAGGCAAGTTTGGCCTTGGAGAACAAAGTGAAGCAGGACAAAGGCTAACTGAATTCTTCCAAGAGAATGCACTGGTCATAGAAAATAACTTTTTCAACAACACAGGAGACAATTTTACACATGAACATCACCAAATGGTCAACACTGAAATTAAATTAACTACATTCTTTGTAGTCAAAGATGGAGAAGCTGTATACAGTCAGCATAAACAAGACCTGGAGCTGATTGTGGCTCAGATCATCAGCTTCTTGTAACAAAATTCAGTCTTAAACTAAAGAAAGCAGGGGAAACCACTGGGCCAGCTATATATGACTTAAATAAAATCCCCTATGAATGTGCCGTGGAGGTAATGCATAGATTCAAGGTATTAAATCTAGTAAAAAGAGTGCCTGAACTATAGACAGAGGTCTGTATTATTGTACCTGAGGGAGCAAACAAAACCATCCCAAAGTAAAACTAAAGCAAGAACACAAAGGGGCAAGCTGAGGAGGCCTTACAAATAACTAAAGAAAGAAGTGAAAAGCAGGGGAGACAGGAAAAGGTATGTTCAGCTAAATGGAGAGTTCCAAACAACAGCATGGAGAGACAAACAGGGTTTCTTCAATGAACAGTGCATAAAACTAGAAGAAAAGAACAGAAGGGGAAAAACTAGAGATCTCTTCAGGAAAACTGGAGATATTAAGGGAATATTTTGCCAGAAGTTGGGCACAATAAGATCATGGCATCTGGTCCCATCACTACATGGGAAATAGATGGAGAAATAGTGGAAACAGTGTCAGACTTTATTTTTCTGGGCTCCAAAATCACTGCAGATGGTGACTGCAGCCATGAAATTAAAAGACACTTACTCCTTGGAAGGAAAGTTATGACCAACCTAGATAGCATATTCAAAAGCAGAGACATCCCTTTGCCAACAAAGGTTCGCCTAGTAAAGGCTATGGTCTTTCCTGTGGTCATGTATGGATGTGAGAGCTGGACTGTGAAGAAGGCTGAGCGCCGAAGAATAGATGCTTTTGAACTGTGGTGTTGGAGAAGACTCTTGAGAGTCCCTTGGACTGCAAGGAGATCCAACCAGTCCATTCTGAAGGAGATCAGCCCTGGGATTTCTTTGGAAGGAATGATGCTAAAGCTGAAACTCCAGTATTTTGGCCACCTCATGCGAAGAGTTGATTCATTAGAGAAGGCTCTGATGCTGGGAGGGATTGAGGACAGGAGGAGAAGGGGACAACAGAGGATGAGATGGCTGGATGGCATCACTGACTCGAGGAATGTGAGTCTGAGTGACCTCCAAGAGCTGGTGATGGACAGGGAGGCCGTGCAGTTCATGGGGTCGCAAAGAGTCGGACACGACTGAGCGACTGATCTTATCTGATCTGATCTGGGCACAATAAAGGACAGAAACTGTGGAAACCTAGGAAATGCTACAGAGACCAAGAAGAGAGGGAAAGAATACACAGAACTGTGCCAAAAAGATCTTAATGAACTAGATTACCAGGATGGTGTTGTCAGTGACCCAGACACAGACGTTCTGGAGTATGACAGCAAGTGGGCCTTAGGAAGCACTGCTGTTAATAAAGCTAGCGGATGTGATGGAATTCCAGTAGAACTATTCAAAACTCTAAAGGATGATGCCATCAAGGTGTTGCATTACATATGTTAGCAAATCTGAAAGACTCAGTAGTGGCCACAGTACTGGAAAAGGTCAATCTTTATCCCAATTCCCAGGAAGGGTAGTACTAAAGAATGTGCCAACCATCAGATGATTGCACTTATCTCGCATGCTAGTAAGGTCATGCTTAAAATCATACATGATAAACTTCAGCATTAGGCAAACCTAGAATTTCCAGATGTCCAAGTTGGGATTATAAAAGGAAGAGGAATCAGAGATCAAATTGCCAACATTGGCTGGATCATACAGAAAGTTAGTGAATTCCAGAAAACATCTACTTATGTTCATCGAAAAAGCAAGAGAGTTCCAGAAAAACATCTATTTCTGCTTTATTGACTATGCCAAAGCCTTTGACTGTGTAGATCACAATAAACTGTGGAAAATTCTGAGAGAGATGGGAATACCAGACCACCTGATCTGCTTCTTGAGAAATCTGTATGCAGGTCAGGAAGCAACAGTTAGAACTGGTCATGGAACAACAAACTGGTTCCAAATAGGAAAAGGAGTACGTCAAGGCTGCATATTGTCACCATGTTTATTTAACTTATATGCAGAATACATTGTGAGAAATGCTGGACTGAAAGAAACACAAGCTGGAATCAAGATTGCCGGGAGAAATATCAATAACCTCAGATATGCAGATGACACCACCCTTATGGCAGAAAGTGAAGAGCAACTCAAAAGCTTCTTGATGAAAGTGAAAGTGGAGAGTGAAAAGGTTGGCTTAATGCTCAACATTCAGAAAACGAAGATCATGGCATCTGGTCACATCACTACATGGAAAATAGATGGAGAAACAGTGGAAACAGTGTCAGATTTATTTTTCTGGGCTCCAAAATCACTGCAGATGGTGACTGCAGCCATGAAATTAAAAGATGCTTACTCCTTGGAAGGAAAGTTATGACCAACCTAGATGGCATATTCAAAAGCAGAGACATCCCTTTGCCAACAAAGGTTCGCCTAGTCAAGGCTATGGTCTTTCCTGTGGTCATGTATGGATGTGAGAGCTGGACTGTGAAGAAGGCTGAGCGCCGAAGAATTGATGCTTTTGAACTGTGGTGTTGGAGAAGACTCTTGAGAGTCCCTTGGACTGCAAGGAGATCCAACCGGTCCGTTCTGAAGGAGATCAGCCCTGGGATTTCTTTGGAAGGAATGATGCTAAAGCTGAAACTCCAGTATTTTGGCCACCTCATGCGAAGAGTTGACTCATTGGAGAAGACTCGATGCTGGGAGGGATTGGGGGCAGGAGGAGAAGGGGACGACAGAGGATGAGATGGCTGGATGGCATCACTGACTCGATGAATGTGAGTCTGAGTGACCTCCGAGAACTGGCGGTGGATAGGGAGGCCTGGCGTGCTGCGGTTCATGGGGTCGCAAAGAGTCGGACACGACTGAGCGACTGATCTGATCTGATCTGATGTTTCATCAGCTATTCTAAAGCCTTTCATGGTATGGCTCATAGTAAACTGTGGAAAGTTCTTAAAGAGATGGTAATACCAGACTATCTTACCTGGCTCCTGAGAAACCTGTATGCAGTTTAAGAAGCAATAGTTAGAATCCTGTGTGGAACAACCAACAATCTTGGTTCAAGACTGAGAAAGGAGTATGATAGGGCTGTCTGTTGTCACCCTGTTTAACCTATTTGCTGCGTATATCATGAGAAATGCCGAGCTGGATGAGTTACAAGCCAAAATCAAGATAGGCAGAGAAACATCAACAACTTCAGCTATGTGGATGATCCCACCCTAATGGCAGAAAATGAAGACGAACTAAAGAGCCTTTTGGTGAGGTGAAAGAGGAGAGTGAAAGAGTTGGACTAAGACTTAAAAACACGGTATCTGGCCGCTTTACTTCATGGCAAATAGAAGAGGAAAAAGTGAAAGTAGTGACAGATTTCCTCTTTTTGGGCTCTAAAATCACAGTGGATGGTGACTGTAGTCATGAAATCAGAACATGATTGCTTCTTGGCAGGATAATTCTGACAAACCTAGACAGTATGTTGAAAACCTCTGCTTTTCAGAGACATTCGTCTGCTGGCAAAGGTCTATGCAGTCAAGGCTATGGTCTTCCTAGTGGTTATGTGCACTTGTGAGAGCTGGGCCATAAAGAAGGCAGAATGTCAAAGAACTGATGCCTTTGAACTGTGGTGCTTGAGAAGACTCCTGAAGGTCCCTTGAACAGCAAGGAGATCAAATCATTCAATATTAAAGGAAATCAAACCTGAATACTTGCGAACTAAAGAAGAACTAAACAGCCTCTTGGTGAGGTGGAAGAGAGTGAAAGAGTCGGCTTGAGACTAAATATTAAATAAACTAAGAACATGTCATCTGGACCCATTACTTCATGGTAATGGTCTTCCCAGTGGTCACGTACAGTTATGAGAACTGGACCATAAAGAAGGCAGAATGCCAAAGAACTGGTGCCTTTGAACTGTGGTGCTGGAGAAGACACTTAGCATCCCTTGGACAGCAAGGAGAAAAAAACAGTCAATCTTCAGGGAAATCAAACTTGAATACTAGCTGGGAGGACGGATGTTAAAGCTGAAGTGATAGTATTTTGGTCCTATGATACGAACAGCCAACTTATTTGAAAAAGTCCCTGATGCTGGAAAAATTGAAGGCAGAAGGAGAAGAGGGCATCACAGTATAAAAAGGCTGGATGACATCACCAATGAAATGGACATGAACTTGGGCAAACTTTGGGAGATGGTGAGGGACAGGAAGGCCTGGCATGCTGCAGTCCATGGGGTTGCAAAGAGTTGGGCATGACTGGATGACTGAACACAAACAACAATAAATTATGATGAATTACTTTTATAGTAATTATTATAAATCAATCTATACTTGAGATGATATGAATAATCATAATACTAGGAATTCAATGACTCCCTTAAAGTATTTGTAACATTTTTAAAGGAGGAAAATGTTATTCTCTTAAAGGTTTAGTAATTATGTAAACAGTTAACCTAAGAAAGTTTCTAGAAAAATATATTAACAAACACAATGTTTTTTATAAAAACAACAACAAAAACCACATGATAGAGATTTAATATGTTGGAACTTTGTGTTAGTCTTCTTGAAATTGTTCATTGACCCCTGGATACATTTCCCAATAGTTTCATTTCTATTTCCCCTCATTATAAATTAAATTATTACTTTGAGTTTCTGTCTATCCCCTTGATAGATAATTCTCACTTGCATCCGTGTATGGGAATGTTCTGGGATCATATCTTAAACACATTCTCCAGGAAGCTTTTCTTGACCACTGGAGCTTGGTTTATTTGCCTTCGATAATCACTCATAGAACTAACATTCAGGACTTCCTTAACCAAAAATTTTGGATATTGTAATTGCTTATTTAGTACACTCTTTACACTCTCAAAGACAACCAACTCTAGAAGGCCAAGGACCATAGCTATGTTATTCACAGGTGAAATACCTGTAACTGGCTCAACACATATAATATGAACTTGGGTGCATGTGTGCTCAGTCATCCCTATTCTTTGTGGCCCTGTGGACTGTAATCTGTCAGGCTCCTCTGCCCATGGAATTTTCCAGGCAAGAGTACTGGAATGGGTTGCCATTTCCTACTGTACTGGATCTTCCCATCCCATGGATTGAACTTGCATCTCTTGTGTCTCCTGCATTGGCAGTAAGACTCTTTATCACCAATGCCACCTGGAAAGCCTTGAATTGGGGACAAAAGAGAAATGCTAATGCTAATGCTAAGTCGCTTCAGTCGTGTCCGACTCTGTGCGACCCCGTCCCTGGGATTCTCCAGGCAAGATACTGGGATGGATTGCCATTTCCTTCTCCAATGCATGAAAGAGAAAAGTGAACGTGATGTCGCTCAGTCATGTCGGACTCTTTGCGATCCCACGGACTGTAGCCCACCAGGCTCCTCTGTCCATGTATTTTCCAGGCAAGATTACTGGAGTGGGGTGCCATTGCCTTCTCCGAAGGTATGTGTCTATT
Source organism: Tragelaphus eurycerus (assembly GCA_935064755.1). NCBI lineage: Eukaryota > Metazoa > Chordata > Mammalia > Artiodactyla > Bovidae > Tragelaphus > Tragelaphus eurycerus. Next base: position 145,729 of record CAKXYN010000420.1, on the reverse strand, counting down.
TCTCCAACAAAAGAGAAATAGACACATACATTTATAGGGTGACAAATTCTAATATATGCACACATTTGTTTATACATTTGGAAAAATGTTTCTGATAATGTGGTTAAAATTTTTATCATTTCAGCTTGAATTTTCATCAAGCTTCAGGAAGTTTTTCTTAGGGTAATATATACAAGTGGTGTTTCTAGTAAAATTATATCATTATGAAAGCATTATCTTTCTTCTTTTCATCAGATCAGATCCGATCAGATCAGTCGCTCAGTCGTGTCCGACTCTTTGCAACCCCATGAATCGCAGCACGCCAGGCCTTCCTGTCCATCACCAACACCCAGAGGTCACTCAGACTCACATTCATGGAGTCAGTGATGCCATTCAGCCATCTCATCCTCTGTCGCCCCCTTCTCCTCCTGCCCTCAGTCCCTCCCAGCATCAGAGTCTTCTCCAATGAGTCAACACTTCACATGAGGTGGCCAAAATACTGGAGTTTCAGCTTTAGCATCATTCCTTCCAAAGAAATCCTAGGGCTGATCTCCTTCAGAATGGACTGGTTGGTTTTCCTTGCAGTCCAAGGGACTCTCAAGAGTCTTCTCCAACACCACAGTTCAAAAGCATCAATTCTTCGGCACTCAGCCTTCTTCACAGTCCAGCTCTCACATCCATACATGACCACAGGAAAGACCATAGCCTTGACTAGGTGAACCTTTGTTGGCAAAGTGATGTCTCTGCTTTTGAATATGCTATCTAGGTTGGTCATAACTTTCCTTCCAAGGAGTAAACCACTTTTAATTTCATGGCTGCAGTCACCATCTGCAGTGATTTTGGAGCCCAGAAAAATAAAGTCTGACACTGTTTCCACTGTTTCTCCATCTATTTCCCATGTAGTGATGGGACCAGATGCCATGATCTTCGTTTTCTGAATGTTGAGCTTTAAGCCAACCTTTTCACTCTCCACTTTCACTTTCATCAAGAGGCTTTTTAGTTTCTCTTCACTTTCCACCATAAGGGTGGTGTCATCTGCATATCTGAGGTTATTGATATTTCTCCCAGGAATCTTGATTCCAATTTGTGTTTCTTCCAGTCCAGCGTTTCTCATGATATACTCTGCATATAAGTTAAATAAACAGGGTGACAATATACAGCCTTGATGTACTCCTTTTCCTATTTGGAACCAGTCTGTTGGTCTATGTCCAGTTCTGTTGCTTCCTGACCTGCATACAAATTTCTCAAGAGGCAGATCAGGTGGTCTGGTATTCCCATCTCTTTCAGAATTTTCCACAGTTTATTAAGTACCTCTTATTAGTGGGTAGGGGAAGCACAATTCTTGCTTATGTAACAAGTGTGATGAAACTTGAAATGAATTATCAGGATATACAGCAACTGAATACAGCAATTAAATGTCCAGCACCTTTGTATACACATATTTATGTTGCCAAGAATAATGAAATACATTTCTTAAGAAACAGCTAGATGGCTTTACGAATTCAGAGAATACGATGATCAGTTCTTGCTGTAAAGAACAGAATAGATGCATCTTCATGGAATGTATGACATTTAATTTTAGCCTTAAATAGGTGTGATGACACAACAATAGTTGACTAGTTTTTGATAAATGTAGCTAAAATAGAGATTATGATAGTGGAAAAAGGAGGAAGATTAAAGATATATTTCGGAATTTTGAAAGGTGTATGGGTCATAAAGAAAAATGTCAAACCATAAATACAAGTTTGATTTGAAACAGGGAGAGTTCTAAAGTGTAAGGATTTTGCATCCCATAAGACTATTTGATGGCTTCTCTAGGGGTTTGATGGTAAAGAGTCAGCCTGCCAAAGCAAGAGGCACAAGTTTGATAACTGGGCAGGGAAGATTCCCTAGAGAAGGAAATGACAACCCACTTGAGTATTCTTGCCTGGGAAATCCCATGGACAGAGGAGCCTGGCAGGCTACAGTCCATGGTGTCGCTAAAGAGTCCGACACAACTTAGTGAGTAAACAACAACAAAAGACCATTTGAACAGAGAAGGAATGTGGATTAGAGATATCTTAGTTAGAGTTTTTCTTTGGAGAAACTTTGTTTTTAAGGTAGAAAATGAATTAGAAACTGCAAGATGTTTAAACTAGTGCTTTTGATAAATACCCACAGCATGCTGTAAAAAACATGGTGAAGGGGTTAAAATCTCAATGAGAACAATATCAGATTCAAACACACCATGATATAAACCATATTAAGGATGAATCATGTACCATGTAAATGGAAAAACAGAGGTTTACTTTAATCTTAGAGAATTTTTCTCATTTATAGTTTTCCTCTATGACTCCCACCATCCATATCTATTTACTTACTTGTTCAATTCCCATTTACATGTAAAAGAGTTCTTGAATTGTTAACCTGTACTTCCATGAGAAACACATTTCTTGGTTTCAATACAGTGTTTACGTACAGTTCCTTTAGTCTTTAGCCTGTCAGTTTCCAATCAATGCACCATTTCCCAAAATTATGAGTACATTTTAATGGCTACAAAGAATGCTAGAATTAACATCTGTTTTCAGGTTTTGGTATGCACATATATTTTCAAAGGAAATGAGACACTCACAAAAATAGTAAAGGCTTAACCATCCTAGGATTAGATATGAAGAAACAAGGTAATTTATTGGTTTGGATTAGATTATGGTTGCAAGAGCATAGTTCTGTAAATCAAACACAAAATATTTATTTTTTTCATGGCAGATCCTGGAGATGTTTGTCCCAGGGCTAGTGTGTCCTGTAGAACCAAGCATCTTCTTTCTTACTAATCAGATATTCAGGACCCTTTTTAAGTAACCATAGACACCCTAAAAGCTGCTTCAATTCCAACCTTCATATTGTCATTCTAGCTAACAAGAAGAAGGAAAGAAAATTAGAAGAAAGTTATGTTTTAGGAAAATCCCCAGAATCTTCACACGTCATCTTCAGGTATATCTCAGAGGCCAAAACCTAGTCATGTGGACACAGTCTGCTCCAAGCTACCTGGGGGTATTACTGTACTCTTGTCATCCATATGTCTGCTTAAAGATTGGAGAAGTTTGGAAAGTATAGCACTGCTAAAGAGAAAAGAAATTTTCTTCTATTTGATGTATACAACATAAATAAGCTAGCTCAAGTGTATCAATAATTTTATCCATAAAGAGAATTTAGGAAAAGAACCTCACATGATGGTTTTTATGAGTCACAGGATGCAACAATGAGATATCTGTTGTCAGTTCATGATTGACCTCTTCCAGGGTGCTTCCTGAGACAGAAATTACCTTCTGTCTCTTGTATGATATTGTTATTTTTTTCTGACAAAGGCAAACCTAGTCCTACATGATATAGAGAAAAAAAAAAAAAAAAAAACACCTGTTTCTTTCACAAAATCTTCATTCAAATTGCTGCTACAATAGAGAGACTTGTTTTGAAAGTTTTCAAAAGTAAACCTAGGACTAATTGGTGAATTCACAAAACAGACAGATTCAATTCATACATTGCTTAACGAATTTATACTATGTACCAGACAGTGTGCTAAGACAACAAGTGAGGTTTGCTCTGATCTTAACCTGGCCCAGCCTTCCTGAAATTTTCTGTCTACTTAAGAGTAAATATTTTAATAAAGTAATTTTTACAAAAAAAAAAATGTATAACTTTGGAAAGTGATACCAAAGAAAGAAAGAAGAAACAACCTTTAGACGAACTTGCCCATATGATGAAAACATCACTGCTTATTGTTGCCTTTTTTTTTTTTTTTTTAAAGGCACGAGGTAGATGACAGCTTTGGAATGCAGTGGCAAAAATTTGAGTGTGTAAAAGAGACCTTGTGAAATTAAAGGTCCCACACAAATCATGCATAGATCCTATGATATGCAATCTTACAGAAATTATGGTATAAATCCTAAGGGTGTTTTAAAAATATATAGTCTAAATTTCCTAAAGCTCTGTTTCACATGTTATCTTATATACCACATAAAATAAGACTTTTATAGATTTCATGGTGTTAAAAGAATCAACAGTTCAGTTCAGTCACTCAGTCGTGTCCGAGTCTTTGAGACCCCATGAATCGCAGCACGTCAGGTCTCCATGTCCATCTTAAACTCGTGGAGATCACTCAGACTCAAGTCCATCGAGTCAATTATGCCATCCAGGCTTCTCATCCTCTGTTGTCCCCTTCTCCTCCTGCCTCCTATCCCTCCCAGCATCAGAGTCTTTTCCAATGAGTCAGCTCTTTGTATGAGGTGGGCAAAGTATTGGAGTTTCAGCTTTAGCATCATTCCCTCCAAAGAAATCCCAGGGCTTGTCTCCTTCAGAATGGACTGGTTGGATCTCCTTGCAGTCCAAGGGATTCTCAAGAGTCTTCTCCAACACCACAGTTCAAAAGCATCAATTTTGGGGCGCTCAGCCTTCTTCACAGTCCAGCTCTCACATCCATACATGACCACAGGAAAAACCATAGCCTTGACTAGATGAACCTTTGTTGGCAAAGTAATGTATCTTCTTTTGAATATGCTATCTAGGTTGCTCATAAATTTCCTCCCAAGGAGTCAGCGTTTTTTAATTTCATGGCTGCAGCCACCATCTGCAGTGATTTGGGAGCCCCCCAAAATAAAGTCTGACACTGTTTCCACCGTTTCCTCATCTATTTCACATGAAGAGATGGGATTGAATGCCATGATCTTCATTTTCTGAATGTTGAGCTTTAAGCCAATTTTTTTCACCCTCCGCATTCACTTTCATCAAGAGACTTTTCAGTTCCTTTTAATTTTCTGCCATAACAGTGGTGTCATGTGCATATCTGAGGTTATTGATATGTCTCCCGGCACTCTTAATGCCAGCTTGTGTTTCTTCCAGTCCAGTCTTTCTCATGATGTACTCTAAATACAAGTTTAATAATCAGAGTGACAATATACAGCCTTGATGTATTCCTTTTCCTATTTGGAATGAGTCTGTTGTTCCATGTCCAGTTCTAACTGTTGCTTCCTGACCTGCATACAGGTTTCTCACGAGGCAGGTCAGGTGGTCTGGTATTCTCATCTCTTTCAGAATTTTCCACAGTTTATTGTGATCCACACAGTCAAAGGCTTTGGAATAGTCAATAAAGCAGAAATAGTTATTTTTCTGGAACTCTCTTGCTTTTTCCATGATCCAGCAGATGTTGGCAATTTGATCTCTGGTTCTTCTGCCTTTTCTAAAACCAGCTTGAACATCAGGAAGTTCACGGTTCACGTATTGCTGAAGCCTGGCTTGGAGAAATCTGAGCATTACTTTACTAGCGTGTGAGATGAGTGCAATTGTGCAATAGTTTGAGCATTCTTTGACATTGCCTTTATTTGGGGTTGGAATGAAAACTGACCTTTTCCAGTCCTGTGGCCACTGCTGAGTTTTCCAAATTTGCTGGCATATTGAGTGCAGCACTTTCACAGCATCATCTTTCAGCATTTGAAATAGCTGAATTGGAAGCCTATCACCTCCACTAGCTTTGTTCATAGGATTCTTTCTAAGGCCCACTTGATTTCATATTCCAGCATATCTGGCTCTAGGTGAGTTATCACAGCATTGTGATTACCTGGGTCGTAAAGATCTTTTTTGTACAGTTCTTCTGTGTATTCTTGCCACCTCTTCTTAATATCTTTTGCTTCTGTTAGATCCATACCACTTCTGTCCTTTATCCAGTCCATCTTTGCATGAAATATTCCCTTGGTATCTCTAATTTTCTTGAAGAGATCCCTAGTCTTTCCCATTCTGCTATTTTCCTTTATTTTTTTGCATTGATTACTGAGGAAATCTTTCTTATCTCTTTTTGCTTTTCTTTGGAACTGTGCATTCAGATGCTTATATTTTTCACTTTCTCCTTTGCTTTTTGCTTCTCTTCTTTTCACAGCTATTTGTAAGGCCTCCCCAGACAGCCATTTTGCTTTTATGCATTTCTTTTCCATGGTGATGGTCTTGATCCCTGTCTCCTGTACAGTGTCACGAACCTCAGTCCATAGTTTATCAGCCACTCTATCTATCAGATCTAGGCCCTTAAATCTATTTTTCACTTCCACTGTATAGTCATAAGGGATTTGATTTAGGTCATACCTGAATAGTCTAGTGATTTTCTCTATTTTCTTCAATTTAAGTCTGAATTTGATAATAAGGAGTTCATGATCTGAGCCACAGTCAGCTCCCGGTCTTGTTTTTGTTGACTGCATAGAGCTTCTCCATCTTTGGCTGCAAAGAATATAATCAATCTGATTTTGGTGTTGACCATATTTATTTCCAAAAGCATCCTTCAGCCTCCTCGGAAATTACTATGACATTTATTATCTTCTTACATGAGGTTAGGCGAAGTCTTGGCATATATTAACTGCTTGACAATTACGTGTTTCTGAGTCTCAAGCTGATGTTCAATTAAACTTCTAGGATGACAAGTAATTCCAAAAAATGTATTACGTCCTTGTTTCTGATGTAAATGCTTTGGGGAATTTAAAGAATTTTAAGAAAGCAACATAACAATCTGATAAGGTTATTAATCCTGGAAGGTTCCTTATTTTACTGAAAATAGTACAGAGCCTCACAAACATTTAATGTAAAATTTTAAAAAGCATTATTCTACAATAGTAGAATGGAGATATATACTGATATCTTCTTATTAATTCTGAAGTTAATGTATTTGCTCTCCTTAAGTAATCTAATTATTCCATATTGTGAAGCTATTTGAAATTTAGGTTGGCAGTTAAAAGTAGCATAAAAGTGATCTCTAATTTGATTTTCAGAAGCAATGTTTATCTTCAAATGCCTTTCTGTAGCATTTCATCACTCTCTCCAAGTAAAACTGTTTCCTATTTTCATTACTACTAAATTAAAAAAGTGACAATATGATTACTTGCCTTATGAAAGAAATTCTAATGCTTAAAAATTAAATGACAAAATTATATTGAAGTTTTGAGAGCATCCGATAGTAAAGATACTTCTGAAAGCAAAGCACAATCCAGATTAAAAATATCCAAGTCTTGACAGTTCAAGATGGCCGTGTTGGAGCTGAACTCGCTCGTCTCATGGATGCAGCAACTCTACAATGACATATGGAATAATTCATGAGGAAAGGGACTTGAAAACTGAATGAACAAAAAGTCCACAACAAAAGGGGGAAAGTATAGCATTACAATGTGTAGAAGAGGCAGAGAGACAGTCTTCCCAAGTAAAAAAAAAAAAAAAAAAAAAAATGCAACAGTCCAAGCAGTGAATCCCAACTCAGTGGGATCACAATGGGTTAGATTTTTCTCCTAACCAGCAAAGGATTCAGGCTCCGCATCAGGAATTCCAACCCCTAATCCTGTATGGGAAGGAACAGCCCCCAAAAGGCCTAAGTCAGAACTGTGTTTGTCTCCTGCAGAGGCATGGGTTAGCAGTGACCTGTTGTGGGGACAGGGCTCAGGCTGCAGCAGACCTGGGTCACACAACATTACCAAACATAAAGCCAAAAAGTAGATGACACACAAACTGCAGAACAATTGTACTAAAGAAATCTCACACTGTTAAGAAAGCTCTAGGACCAACAACAGATTTTCTAACCTGGGGATCTGGTAAAGGTACTGAGAACCCCCAGGAAATTTGACTTAGAGCACCAGTGGGATTTGATTGCAGAACTTTCACAGGACTGGGGAAACAGATTCTTGGTGATCACAAATAAAACTTTGTATGTACCAGGAGCCAGGATAAAAGAGCAGTGTCCCCACAAAAGACTAAGACTTGCCTGTGAGTGTCCATTAGTCTCCTATGGAGGCATGGGTCAATAGTTCAGCCTCAGGCCAAATGAGAGGGAGGGAAAACAGCTCCACCCATTAACAAAAAGTTGCATTAAAGATTTACGGAACATGGCTCCCCCCATCAGAATAAGACCCAGTTTTCCCCAAAGTCAGTCTCTCAGTTCAGGAAGTTTCCAGAAGCCTTTTATCCTTATTCATCAGAGAGCAGCCAGAATGAAAACCACAATCACAGAAAATTAATCAATGTGATCATGTGGACCACAGCCTTGTCTAACTCAAAGAAACTATGAGCCATGTCATATAGGACCACCAAAGATGGACGGATCATAGTGGAGAGTTCTGAAAAAATGTGGTCCACTCGAGAAAGGAATGGCAAGTTGCTTCAGTATTCCCTTGAGAACCCCATGAACAACATATAAAGGTAAAAAATTATGACATTGAAATATGAACTTCCCAGGTCGGTAGATGCCTAATATGCTACTGGAGAAGAGAGGAGAAATAATTCCAGAAACAATGAAGAAACTAGGCCAAAGTGAAAACAACAGCCAACTGTGTATGTGACTGGTGATGGAAGTAAAGCCCGATGCTGAAAAGAACAAATTGCATATGAACCTGGAATGAATTGCATAGAAACTCCATGAATCAAGGTAAATTGGAAGTCAAACAGGAGATGGCAAGAGCGAACACCAACGTTTTAGGAATCAGTGAATTAAAATGGACTGGAATTCAGTTCAGTTCAGTTGATTTGCTCAGGCGTGTCCAACTCTTTGTGATCCATGAACTGTAGCATGCCAGAACTCCCTGTCCATCACCAACTCCAGAAGTCTACTCAAACTCATGTCCATTGTGTTGGTGATGCCATACAATCAACTCATCCTCTGTCGTCCCCTTCTCCTCTTTCCCTCAATCTTTACCAGTATCAGGGTCTTTTCAAATGAGTCAGCTCTTCACATCAGACAGCCAAAGTATTGGAATTTCAGCTTCAAAATCAGTCCTTCCAATGAACACCCAGTACTGATCTCATTTAGGATGGACTGGCTGGATCTCCTTGCAGTCCAAGGGACTCTCAAGAGTCTTCTCCAACACCACAGTTCAAAAGCATCAATTCTTTGGTGCTCAACTTTTTTCACAGTCCAACTCTCACATCCATACATGACCAATGGCAAAACCATAGCCTTCACTAGATGGACTTCTGTTGGCAAAGTAATGTCTCTGCTTTTTAATATGCTGTTTAGGTTGGTCATAACTTTTCTTCAAAGGAGCAAACGTCTTTTATTTTCATGGCTGCACTCACCATCTGCAGTGATTTTGGAGCCCCTCAAAATAAATTATGTCACTATTTCCACTGTTTACCCATCTATTTGCCATGAAGCGATGGGACCAGATGCCATAACTATAGTTTTCTGAATGTTGAGTGTTAAGCCAGCTTTTCCATTCTCCTCTTTCACTTTCATCAAGAGGCTCTTTAGTTCTTTTTCTCTTTCTGTCAAGAGTGTTGTGTTGTCTACATATTTGAGGTTACTAATTTTTCAGGCAATGTTGTTTCCAGCTTGTGCTTCATCCAGTCCAGCGTTTCTCATGATGTACTCTACATATATAATTCAGATGACCATTATATCTAGTACTGTGGGCAAGAATCCCTTAAAAGAAATGGAGTAACCACACAGTCAACAAAAAAGTCTGAAATGCAGTACGTGGGTGCAATATCAAAATGAACAAATGATTTCTGTTCATTTCCAAGGCAAATCATTCAATATCACAGTAATCCAAATCTATGCCCCAAACAGTAAACCTGAAGAACTGAAGTTGAATAGTTCTATGATGACATACAAGACCTCCTAGAACTAACACCAAAAGAAGATGTCCTTTTCATGATAGGGGACTGGAATGCAAAAGTAGGAATTCAAGAGATATCCAGAGTAACAGGCATGGTTGGCCTTGGAGTGCAAAATGAAGTATGGCAATAACTATCAGAATTCTGGCGTGAAAATGCACCAGTCATAACAAACACCCTCTTCCAACAACACAAGAGAAGACTGTACACATGGACATCACCAAATGGTCAATAACAAAATCAATTGATTATATATTTTTTTACAACCAAAGATAGAGTACTATACGGTCAGCAACATTAAGACTAGGAGCTGACTGTGACTCATATCATGAACTCCTTATTGCAAAATTCAGACTTAAATTGAAGAAAGTAGGGAAAACCGCTAAACTCTTCAGGTATGACCTAAATCAAATCCCTTATGATTAGACAGTGGGATGACAAATAGATTCAAGGGATTAGATCTGATAGACAGAGTGCCTGAAGAACTATGGACAGAACTTAATTTCACTGTAAAGGAGGAGGCAGTGATCAAGACCAGCCCAAGAAAAATAAATGCCAAAAGGCAAAATGGTTGTCTGAGGAGGCCTTACAAATAGATGAGAAAAGAAGATAAGTGAGAGGCAATGGGAAAAAAAAAATCCATCTAAATGCAGAGTTCCAAAGAATACCAGGAAGAGATAAGAAAGCCATCATCAGTAATCAATGCAAATAAATAGAGGAAAACAATGCTATTGGAAAGACTAGATATCGCTTCAAGAAAACTAGAGATACCAAGGGAACATTTCATGGAAAGATGGGCACAATAAAGGACAGAAATTGTATGGACATAACAGAATGAGAAGATAGTAAGAAGAGGGCGCAAGAATACACAGAATTATACAAAAAAAGAAGAAGAAGAAGAAGCTTAATGATACAGATAACCACGATATTGTGATCACTCACATAGAGCCAGGCATTCTGGAATCTGAAGTCAAGTGGGACTTAGAAAGCATCACTACAAACAAATGTAGTGGAAGTTATGGAGTTCCAGCTGAATTATTTCAAATCCTAAAAGATATTGCTGTTAAGTGCAGCACTCAAGATGCCAGTAAATATGAAAATCTCAGCAGTGGCCACAGAACTGGAAAAGGTCAGTTTTCCTTACAATCTCAAAGAAAGGAAATGCCAGAGAGTGCTCAAACTACTCACACAATTGAACACATCTCTCATGCTATCAAAGTAATGCTCAAAATTATCCAAGCCAGGCCTTAATAGTATATGAATTGTGAGCTTCCAAATGTTCAAGCTGGTTTAGAAAAGGCAGAGAAACCAGAGATCAAATTGACAATATCCACTGGATCATCAAAAAAGCAAGAGAGTTTCAAAAAATCATCTACTTCTGTTTTAGTGACTATGGCAAAGCCTTTGACTGGGTGGATAACAACAAACTGTGGAAAATTTCTAAAGAGTTGTGAATACCAGACCACCTGACCTGCCTCCTGAGAAATCTGTGTGCAGGCCAAGAAACAACAGCCAGAACTGGACATAGAACAACAGACTTTTTCCAAATCAGGAGAGGAGTACAGTAAGGCTGGATATTGTCACCCTGCTTATTTAACTTACATGCAGAGTACATCATTCAAAATACTGGGCTGATTGAAGCACAAGCTGGAATCAAGATTTCTGGGAGAAATAACAATAACCTCACATATGAAAATGACACCACCCTTATGGACGAAAGTGAAGAAGAACTATAGAGCATCTTTCTGAAAGTAAAAGTGGAGAGTGAAAAAATATGCTTAAAACTCAACATTCAGAAAAGTAAGATCATGGCATCCTGACCCCTCACTTCATGGCAAATAGATGCAGGAAACAATGGAAAAAATGACAGACCTTATTTTGTGGGGCTCCAAAATCATTGCAGATATTGACTGTAGTCATGAAATTAGAACACTCTTGCTCCTTGGAAGAAAAGTTTTGAGTAACTTAGACACAATATTAAAAAGCAGAGACATTTCTTTGCCAACAAGGGTCTGTCTAGTCAAAGCTATGTTTTTTTTTTCCAATAGTCATGTATGGATATGAGAGTTGGACTATAATGAAAACTGCACGGAAGAATTGATGCTTTTTAACTGTGCTGTTGGAGAAGACTCTTGAGAGTCCTTTGGACTGTAAGAAGATCCATCTAGTCCATCCTACAGGATATCAGTCCTGAATATTTATTGGAAGGATTGATGGTGAATCTGAGACTCCAATACTTTGGCCACGTGATGTGAAGAGCTGATCCATTGAAAAAACCCTAATGCTGGGAAAGATTGAAGGCAGAAGGACAAGGGGATGCAGAAGATTAGATGGTTATTTGGCATCACTTAGTCTATGGACATGAGTTTGAGTAAGGTCTGGGGGTTGGTGCTGGGCAGGGAAGCCTGTAGTGCTGCAGTACATGGAGTCATAAAGAATTGGACACAACTGAATGACTGATCTGAACTGAAGGAACCTTAACAGCATGGTTCTGAATAACCAACAGATTATGGAAGAATTAAAAAAGGAAATCAAAATATGTATAGAATCAAATGAAAATATAAACATGACAAATGTATGAGATTCAGTAAAAGCAGTGCTAAGAGGATGGTTCATAGCAATAAAAACTTTTTTAAATTTAAATTTATTTATTTTAATTGAAGGCTAATTACAATATTGTATTGGTTTTGCCATACATCAACAAGAATTCTCCACGGGTGTACACGTGTTCCCCATACTGAACCCCCCTCCCACCTCCTTCCCTGTACCATACCTCTGGGTCATCCCAATGCACCAGCCCCAAGCATCCTGTATCCTGCATTGAACCTGGACTGGCGATTTGTTTCTTATATGATATTATACATGTTTCAATGCCATTCTCTCAAATCATTCCACCCTCTCCCTCTCCCACAGAGTCCAAAGGATTGTTCTATACATCTGTGTCTCTTTTGCTGTCTTGCATACAGGGTTATCGTTACCATCTTTCTAAAGTCCATATATATGCATTAGTATACTGTATTGGTGTTTTTCTTTCTGACTTACTTCACTCTGTATAATAGGCTCCAGTTTCATCCACTTCCTTAGAACTGATTCAAATGTATTCTTTTTAATGACTGAGGACTACTCCATTCTGTATATGTACCACAGCTTTCTTATCCATTCATCTGCTGATGGGCAACTAGGTTGCTTCCATGTCCTGGCTATTATAAACAGTGCTGCGATGAACATTGGGGTACACGTGTCTGTTTCAATTCTGGTTTCCTCGGTGTGTATGTCCAGCAGTGGGATTGCTGGGTCATAAGGCAGTTCTATTTCCAATTTTTTTAAGGAATCTCCACACTCTTCTCCATAGTGGCTGTACTAGTTTGCATTCCCACCAACAGTATTAAGAGGGATCCCTTTTCTCCACACCCTCTGCAGCATTTATTGCTTGTAGACTTTTGGAACGCAGTCATTCTGACTGGCGTGAAATGGTACCTCATAGTGGTTTTGATTTGCATTTCTCTGATAATGAGTGATGTTGAGCATCTTTTCATGTGTTTGTTAGCCATCTGTATGTCTTCTTTGGAGAAATGTCTATTTAGCTCTTTGACCCATTTTTTGATTGGGTCGTTTATTTTTCTGGAATTGAGCTGCAGGAGTTGCTTGTATATTTTTGAGATTAGTTGTTTGTCAGTTGCTTCATTTGCTATTATTTTCTCCCATTCCAAAGGCTGTCTTTTCAACTTGCTTATAGTTTACTTTGTTGTGCAGAAGCTTTTATTTTAATTAGCTCCCATTCGTTTATTTTTGTTTTTATTTCCTGTATTCTGGGAGGTGCTTCATAGAGGATTCTGTTGTGATTTATGTTGGACAGTGTTTTGTCTATCTTATTCTCTAGTAGATTTATAGTTTGTGGTCTTACGTTTAGATCTTTAATCCATTTTGAGTTTATTTTTGTGAATAGTGTCAGAAAGTATTCTAGTTTCATTCTTTTAAAAGTGGTTGACCAGTTTTCCCAGCACCACTTGTTAAAGAGATTGTCTTTAATCCATTGTGTATTCTTGCCTCCTTTGTTAAAGATAATGTGTCCATCAGATCAGATCAGTCGCTCAGTCGAGTCCGACTTTTGCGACCCCATGAACCGCAGCATGCCAGGCCTCCCTGTCCATCACCAGCTCCCAGAGTTCACCCAGACTCACACCCATCAAGTCAATGATGCCATCCAGCCATCTCATCCTCTGTCGTCCCCTTCTCCTCCTGCCCTCAATCCCTCCCAGCATCAGAGTCTTCCCCAATGGGTCAACTCTTCGCATGAGGTGGCCAAAATACTGGAGTTTCAGCTTTAGCATCATTCCTTCCAAAGTAATTCCAGGGCTGATCTCCATCAGAATGGACAGGATGGATCTTCTTGCAGTCCAAGGGACTCTCAAGAGTCTTCTCCAACACCACAGTTCAAAAGCATCAATTCTTCCACCTCAGCCTTCTTCACAGTCCAGCTCTCACATCCATACATGACCACAGGAAAGACCATAGCCTTGACTAGGCGAACCTTTGTTGGCAAAGTAATGTCTCTGCTTTTGAATATGCTATCTAGGTTGGTCATAACTTTCCTTCCAAGGAGCAAGCGTCTTTTAATTTCATGGCTTCAGTCACCATCTGCAGTGATTTTGGAGCCCAGAAAAAGAAAGTCTGACACTGTTTCCACTGTTTCTCCATCTATTTCCCATGTAGTGATGGGACCAGATGCCATGATCTTCGTTTTCTGAATGTTGAGCTTTAAGCCAACCTTTTCACTCTCCACTTTCACTTTCATCAAGAGGCTTTTTAGTTCCTCTTCACTTTCTGCCATAAGGGTGGTATCATCTGCATATCTGAGGTTATTGATATTTCTCCCAGCAATCTTGATTCCAACTTGTGTTTCTTCCAGTCCAGCATTTCTCATGATGTACTCTGCATATAAGTTAAATAAACATGGTGACAATATGCAGCCTTGACGTACTCCTTTTCCTATTTGGAACCAGTCTGTTGTTCCATGACCAGTTCTAACTGTTGCTTCCTGACCTGCATACAGGTTTCTCAAGAGGCAGGTCAGGTGGTCTGGTATTCCCATCTCTTTCAGAATTTTCCATAGTTTATTGTGATCTACGCAGTCAAAGGATTTGGCATAGTCAATAACGCAGAAATAGATGTTTTTCTGGAACTCTCTTGCTTTTTCCATGATCCAGCGGATGTTGGCAATTTGATCTCTGGTTCCTCTGCATTTTTGAAAACCAGCTTGAACATCAGGAAGTTCACGGTTCACATATTGCTGAAGCCTGGCTTGGAGAATTTTTGAGCATTACTTTACTAGCGTGTGAGATGAGTGCAATTGTTCGGTAGTTTGAGCACTCTTGGGCATTGCCTTTCTTTGGGATTGGGATGAAAACTGACCTTTTTCAGTCTTGTGGCCACTGCTGAGTTTTCCAAATGTGCTGGCATATTGAGTGCAGCACTTTCACAGCATCACCTTTCAGGATTTGGAATAGCTCCACTGGAATTCCATCACCTCCACTAGCTTTGTTCGTAGTGATGTTTTCTAAGGCCCATTTCACTTCACATTCCAAGATGTCTGGCTCTAGGTCAGTGATCACATCATCATGATTATCTGGGTCGTGAAGCTCTTTTTTGTACAGTTCTTCTGTGTATTCTTGCCACCTCTTCTTAATATCTTCTGCTTCTGTTAGGTCCATACCATTTCTGTCCTTTATCGTGCCCATCTTTGCATGAAATGTTCATTTGGTATCTCTGATTTTCTTGAATAGATTCCTAGTCTTTCCCATTCTGTTGTTTTCCTCTATTTCTTTGCATTGATCACTGAAGAAGGCTTTCTTATCTCTTCTTGCTATTCTTTGGAACTCTGCATTCAGATGTTTATATCTTTCCTTTTCTCCTTTGCTTTTCGCTTCTCCTCTGTTCACAGCTATTTTTAAGGCCTCCCCAGACAGCCATTTTGCTTTTTTGCATTTCTTTTCCATGGGGATGGTCCTGATCCCTCCCTCCTGTAGAATGTCATGAACCTCATTCCATAGTTCATCAGGCACTCTATCTATCAGATCTAGGCCCTTAAATCTATTTCTCACTTCCACTGTATAATCATAAGGGATTTGATTTAGGTCATACCTGAATGGTCTAGTAGTTTTCTCTACTTTCTTCAATTTCAGTCTGAATTTGGCAATAAGAAGTTCATGGTCTGAGCCACAGTCAGCTCCTGGTCTTGTTTTTGCTGATTTTATAGAGCTTCTCCATCTTTGGCTGCAAAGAATGTAATCGATCTGATTTCGGTGTTGACCATCTGGTGATGTCCATGTATACAGTCTTCTCTTGTGTTGTTGGAAGAAGGTATTTGCTATGACCAGTGCATTTTCTTGGCAAAACACTGTTAGTCTTTGCCCTGCTTCTTTCCATGTTCCAAGGCCAAATTTGCCTGTTACTCCAGGTGTTTCTTGACTTCCTACTTTTGCATTCCAGTCCCCTATAATGAAAAGGACATCTTTTTTGGGTGTTAGTTCTAAAAGGTCTTGTAGGTCTTCATAGAACCGTTCAACTTCAGCTTCTTCGGTGTTACTGGTTGGGGCATAGATTTGGATTACTGTGACATTGAATGGTTTGCCTTGGAAACGAACAGAGATCATTCTGTCATTTTTGAGATTGCATCCAAGTACTGCATTTCGGACTCTTTTGTTGACCATGATGGCCACTCCATTTCTTCTGAGGGATTCCTGCCCACAGTAGTAGATATAATGGTCATCTGAGTTAAATTCACCCATTCCAGTCCATTTTAGTTCGCTAATTCCTAGAATGTCAACATTCACTCTTGCCATCTCTTGTTTGACCACTTCCAATTTGCCTTGATTCATGGACCTGACATTCCAGGTTCCTATGCAATATTGCTCTTTACAGCATCGGACTTTGCTTCTATCACCAGACACATCCACAGCTGGGTATTCTTTTTGCTTTGGCTCCATCCCTTCATTCTTTCTGGAGTTATTTCTCCACTGATCTCCAGTAGCATATTGGGCCCCTACTGACCTGGGGAGTTTCTCTTTCAGTATCCTATCATTTTGTCTTTTCATACTGTTCATGGGGTTCTCAAGGCAAGAATACTGAAGTGGTTTGCCATTCCCTTCTCCAGCGGACCACACCCTGTCATATCTCTCCACCATGACCCGCCCGTCCCGGGTTGCCCCTCAGGCATGGCTTAATTTCATTGAGTTAGACAAGGGTGTGGTCCTGGTGTGATTAGATTGACTAGTTTTCTGTGAGAATGGTTTTAGTGTATTTGCCCTCTCATGCCCTCTTTCAAGACCTACTGTCTTACTTGGTTTTCTCTTACCTTGGGCGTGGGTTATCTCGTCCCGGCTGTTCCCGGCTGCTCCCAGCCAGCAAAGCACAGCCATCGCACCTTACCTTGGATGAGGGGTCTCTCCTCACCGCCGCCCTTCCTGACCTCGGTCGTGGGGTAGCTCCTCTTGGCTGCGCTCTTAGTGCGTGGCGCAGCCCGGGGCAGCTCGGGCGCTCTTAGTGTGCGGCGCAGCTGGCAGGGCGCTCTTAGTGCGCCGGTCGCGGAAAGGCGAGGTGCTCTTAGTGAGCCGGTTGAGGGAAGGTGAGGCGCTCTTAGTGTCCATAGGTGTGTGGATTTATCTCTGGACTTTCTATTTTGTTCCATTGATCTATATTTCTGTCTTTGTGCCCGTACCATACTGTCTTGATGACTGTGGCTTTGTAGTAGAGTCTGAAGTCAGGCAGGTTGATTCCTCCAGCTCCATACTTCTTTCTCAAGATTGCTTTGGCTATTCGAGGGTTTTTGTATTTCCATACAAATTGTGAAATTATTTGTTGTACCTCTGTGAAAAATACCGTTGGTAGCTTGATAGGGATTGCATTGAATCTATAGATTGCTTTGGTTAGTATACTCATTTTCATTATATTGATTCTTCAGATTCATGAACACGGTATATTTCTCCATCTATTAGTGTCCTCTCTGATTTCTTTCACCAGTGTTTTATAGTTTTCTATATATAAGGTCTTTAGTTTCTTTTTTTCTTTCTGTCTTTTTTTTTTTTTTTTTTTTAGATCACTGTGGGTTTTATGTTTTGCAGGCATTTTCTCCCATCACACTGCTTGACTCTTCATTCTTAAGCATATTTAGTTTCTTTAGGTAGATATATTCCTAAGTATTTTATTCTTTTTGTTGCAATGGTGAATGGAATTGTTTCCTTAATTTCTCTTTCCGTTTTCTCATTGTTAGTGTATAGGAATGCAAGGGATTTCTGTTTGTTGATTTTATATCGTGCAAATTTGCTATATTTATTGATTATCTCTACAATTTTCTGGTGCAGTCTTTAGGGTTTTCTCTGTAGAGGATCATGTCATCTGCAAACAGTGAGAATTTTACTTCTTCTTTTCCAATTTGGATTCCTTTTATTTCTTTTTCTGCTCTGATTGCTGTGGCCAAAACTTCCAAAACTATGTTGAATAGAAGTGGTGAAAGTGGGTACCCTTGTCTTTTTCCTGACTTTAGGTGAAATGCTTTCAAATTTTCACCATTGAGGATAATGTTTGCTGTGGGTTTGTCATATATAGCTTTTATTATGTTGAAGTATGTTCCTTTTATTCCTGCTTTCTGGAGAGTTTTTTTTCATAAATGTCTGTTGAACTTTGTCAAAGCGTTTCTCTGCCTCTATTGAGATAATCATATGTCTTTTATTTTTCAATTTGTTAATGTGGTGTATAACATTGATTGATTTGTGGATATTGAAGAATCCTTGTATTCCTGGTGTAAAGCCCACTTGGCCATGGTGTATGATCATTTTAATGTGTTGTTGGATTCTGTTTGCTAGAATTTTTTTAAAGGATTTTTGCATCTATATTCATCAGTGATATTGGCCTGTAGTTTTCTTTTTTTGTGGAATCTTTGTCAGATGTTGGTATTAGGGTGATGGTGGCCTCATAGAATGAGTTTGGAAGTTTACCTTCTTCTTCAATTTTCCAGAGGAGTTTGAGTAGGATAGATGTTAGCTCTTCTCTAAATTTTTGTTAGAATTCAGCTGTGAAGCCGTCTGGACCTGGGCTTTTGTTTGCTGGAATATTTCTGATTATAGTTTCCATTTCCGTGCTTCTGATGGGTCTGGTAAGATTTTCTATTTCTTCCTGATCCAGTTTTGAAAAGTTGTACTTTTCTAAGAATTTGTCCATTTCTTCCACATTGTCCATTTTTTTGGCATATAATTGCTGATAGTAGTCTCTTATGATCTTTTGTATTTCTGTGTTGTCTGTTGTGATCTCACCATTTTCATTTCTAATTTTATTTATTTTCTTTTTCTCTCTTGGTTTATTGATGAGTCTAGCTACTGGTTTGTTAATTTTATTTATCCTTTCAAAGAACCAGCTTTTGGTTTTGTTGATTTTTGCTATGGTCTCTTTTGTTTCTTTTGCATTTATTTCTGCCCTAATTTTTAAGATTTCTTTCCTTCTACTAACCTTGAGGTTCTTCATTTCTTCCTTTTCTAGTTGCTTTAGGTGTAGAGTTAGGTTATTTATTTTACTTTTTTCTTATTTCTTTGAGGTATGCCTGTATTGCTATGAACTTTCCCCTTAGCACTGCTTTTCCAGTGTCCCACAGGTTTTGGGTTGTTGCGTTTTCATTTTTATTCATTTCAATGCATATTTTGATTTCTTTTTTGATTTCTTCTGTGATTTGTTGATTATTCAGCAGTGTGTTGTTCAGCCTCCATATTTTGCAATTTGTAATAGTTTTCCTCCTGTAACTGAGATCTAATCTTACTGCATTGTGGTCAGAAAAGATGCTTTGGGAGTGATTTCATTTTTTTTTTTTTTAATCCACCAAGTCTAGATTTATGGTCCAGGGTGTGATCTATCCTGGAGAAGGTTCCGTGTGTGCTTGAGAAAAAGGTGAAATTCATTGTTTGGTGGTGAAATGTCCTATAGATATCAATTAGGTCTAACTGGTCTATTGTATAATTTAAAGTTTGTGTTTCCTTGTTAATTTTCTGTTTAGTTGATCTATCCATAGGTGTGAGTGGGGTATTAAAGTGTCCCACTATTATTGTGTTATTGTTAATTTCCCCTTTCATACTTGTTAGTATTTGTCTTACATATTGTGGTGCTCCTATGTTGGGTGCATATATATTTATAATTGTTATATCTTCTTCTTGGGTTGATCCTTTGATCATTATGCAGTGTCCTTTGTCTCTTTTCACAGCCTTTGTTTTACAGTCTATTTTATCTGATATGAGTATTGCTACTCCTGATTTCTTTTGGTCTCTATTTGCAGGGAATATCTGTTTCCAGCCCATCACTTTCAGTTTATATGTGTCCCCTGTTTTGAGGTGTGTAGACAACATATATAGGGGTCTTGTTTTTGTATCCATTGAGCCAGTCTTTGTCTTTTGGTTGGGACATTGAACCCATTTACATTTAAGATAATTATTGATAAGTATGCTCCCATTGTCATTTACTTTATTGTTTTGGGTTCGAGTTTACACACCCTTTTTGTGTTTCCTGTCTAGAGAATATCATTTAACATTTGTTCAAGAGCTGGTTTGGTGTTGCTGAATTCTCTCAGCTTTTGCTTGTCTGTAAAGCTTTTGATTTCTCCTTAATATTTGAATTTGCTAGGTACAGTAATCTGGGCTGTAGCTTATTTTACTTCATCACTTTAAGTGTGTCTTACCTTTCCCTGCTGGCCTGAAGAGTTTCTATTGAAATATCAGCTGTTATCCTTATGGGAATCCCCTTGTGTGGTATTTGTTGTTTTTCCCTTGCTGCTTTTAATATTTGTTCTTTGTGTTTTATCTTTGTTAATTTGATTAATAAGTGTTGATAAAACACCAAGGGTGTTTCTCCTTGGTTTATCCTGTTTAGGGATCTCTGAGTTTCTTCAACTTGAGTGATTAATTCCTCCCCAATTTTAGGAAAGTTACCATGTTTATTTAACTTATATGCAGAGTACATCATGAGAAATGCTGGACTGGAAGAAACACAAGTTGGAATCAAGATTGCTGGGAGAAATATCAATAACCTCAGATATGCAGATGACACGACTCTTATGGCAGAAAGTGAAGAGGGGCTAAAAAGCCTCTTGATGAAAGTGAAAGTGGAGAGTGAAAAGGTTGGCTTAAAGCTCAACATTCAGAAAACGAAGATCATGGCATCTGGTCCCATCACTACATGGGAAATAGATGGGGAAACAGTGGAAACAGTGTCAGACTTTATTTTTCTGGGCTCCAAAATCACTGCAGATGGTGACTGCAGCCTTGAAATTAAAAGACGCTTACTCCTTGGAAGGAAAGTTATGACCAACCTAGATAGCATATTCAAAAGCAGAGACATTACTTTACCAACAAAGGTTCGCCTAGTCAAGGCTATGGTCTTTCCTGTGGTCATGTATGGATGTGAGAGCTGGACTGTGAAGAAGGCTGAGCGCTGAAGAATTGATGCTTTTGAACTGTGGTGTTGGAGAAGACTCTTGAGAGTCCCTTGGACTGCAAGAAGATCCAACCAGTCCATTCTGAAGGAGATCAATCCTGGAATTTCTTTGGAGGGAATGATGCTGAAGCTGAAACTCCAGTATTTTGGCCACCTCATGCGAAGAGCTGACTCATTGGAGAAGACTCTGATGCTGGGAGGGATTGAGGGCAGGAGGAGAAGGGGACGACAGAGGATGCGATGGCTGGATGGCATCACTAACTTGATGGGTGCGAGTCTGAGTGACCTCTGGGAGCTGGTGATGGACAGGGAGGCCTGGAGTGCTGAGGTTCATTGGGTCGCAAGGAGTTGGACACAACTGAGCGACTGATCTGATCTGATTTTCTCATGGTCTTTCTTTTTGTCTTCTTCTTCTGGGACTCCTATGATTCGTATGTTGGAGCATTTAATATTGTGTTGTAAGTCTCTGAGATTGTCCTTATTTCTTTTAATTAGTTTTTCTTTTTTCTTCTCTGCTTCATTTATTTCTACCATTTTATCTTCTGCTTCACTAATCTTATCTTCTGCCTCCATTATTCTACTATTTGTTGCCTCAATAGTGTTTTTTTTTTTTTTTATCTCATTTATGGCATTATCCATTATCTATTGACACTTTTTTATTTCTTCTAGATCCTTGTTAAACCTTTTTTGCATCTTCTTTGTCTCCAGGTTATTTATCTGTGATTCCATTTTGATTTCAAGATTTTGGTCATTTTCACTATCATTATTTGGAATTTTTATCAGGTAGATTCCCTATATCTTCCTTTTTTGTTTGATTTTGTGGGCATTTATCCTGTTCCTTTGTCTGCTGTGTTTCCCTCTGTCTCTTCATTTTGTTTATATTGCTGAGATTGGGGTGGCCTTTCTGTATTCTGGCAGTTTGTGGAGTTCTCTTTACTGTGGAGTTTCCTCATTGTGCATGGGATTGTATGAGTGACTTTTCAAGACTTCTTGTTTAGGGAAGCTTGGGTCAGTGTTCTGGTGGGTGGATCTGGATTTCTTCTCTCTGGAGTGCAATGAAGTGTCTAGTAACGAGTTTTGTGATGTCAATGGTTTTGGAGTAACTTTGGGGAGCCTGTATATTGAAGTTCAGGGCTGTGCTCCTGTGTTGCTGGAGAATTTGTGTGGTATGTCTTGCTCTGGAACTTATTGGCTCTGGGTGGTCCTTGGTTTCAGTGTAGGTATGGACGTGTTTCATAAGCTCCTGTCGATTAATGTTCCCTGGAGTCAGGAGTTCTCCAGTGTTCTCAGGATTTGTCCTTAAGGCCCCTCCTTCTGGTTTTCAGTCTTATTTTTACAGTGGTCTCAAGACTTCTCCTTCTATACAGCACCTTTGATAAAACATCTAGGTTAATAATGAAAAGTTTCTCCACAGTGAGGGACACCCAGAGAGGTTCACAGAGTTACATGGAGAAGAGAAGAGAGAGGAGGGAGTTAGAAGTGACCCCAATGAGATGAAGTGGAATCAAAAGAGGAGAGATCAAGCTAGCCAGTAATCACTTCCTTATGTGGGTTCCACGGTCTGGATTGCTCAGAGATGTTCATGGAGTTATACAGAGAAGAGGGAGGAAGGAGACAGAGGTGGCCAGGAGGATAAAAGGGGGTAATGAAAAGGAGACAGACAGATCCAGCCAGTAATCTGTCCCCTAAGTGTTTTCCACCATCTGGGACACACTGGTGATTCACAGAGTTGGGTAGAGAAGACAAGGGAGAGGGAGGAGACAGAGGCGACCTGGTGGAGAAAAAGAGAGTCAAAAGGGGGAGAGAGCAGTCAAGCTAGTAATCTCACTCCCAAGTAAAGATGGCTACTGAAGATTGGGTTCTTAAAGGTACAAAATTGATAACAAATATCAAAAAGCAAAGATTAAAAATATAAGAGTAGATGTTGGATTTTCAAAAATACAATATTAAAGAAAAGCAGATAAAAAACAAAACAAAATAAAACAAAGTCACACAATTATATATATAAAGTTTGCTTTAAAAAATAGGGTCTTTTTTTGGCAAAGTAATAGTAGGTTATAAAAATGAAAATTAAAGGCATAATAGAGGATTTAAAAAAAAGAATGATCATAAAAATAGTAAAAATATATCTAGGACTTTCTCTGGTGTTGTTATGGGCAGTGTGGGGTCAGTTCATTTTCAGATAGCTCCTTGTTCCGTCTTATGTATATATATATATATATATATATATATATATATATTCCATCCTATAGATCTTGAGAAATATAAAGATCTATAGGCCCCTACCTATGTAGTCGGTACTAACTACAGGGTTTTAATATACTGCACCTGTCACTTCCAAGGTGGTTCCCTCTGTTTTAGCTTCTTCTGTTTTCTGGTCTCTTCAGTGTCTGATTTCTACCCTAACACAAGGAGGGTGGTGGTGGACACTTTTTCTTAGGCTAAATTGTTCAGTCGTGCTGTAGGGAGGGAGAGACACTGACAACAAATAACACTAACATGTGCTTGCAGTGTCTCAGCCACAGTGGGCCTGCCCCCGCTCATGGCGCATGTGCCCTCCCTGCCCACACTGCTCAGGATGTAGGTTGCTCCACTGGGAACCATCCAAGGCCAGCCCTGGGGCTTCATACACCTCCCAGGTGTAAGCCGCTCAGGTTAAGGCACTCGGGTAGTCCTCAGAGGCTCAGACTCGGTCGGGCCTGCGTTTTGTGCCCTTCCCAGGTCTAAATAGCTCAGGTAATGAGGTGTTTGGTGAGCAAAGTCACTGCGACTTATCACCTCCCCCATCCTTGCTGCTTGGTTTTCTGGGTGTACAGCTGGCACACCTTCTCAGACGGATGTTGACCATCCAGAATCTCAAGAAGTCTTAGTTAACAAAGAAGCCTGCTTTCAGTTTGATAGATAATGTCCCTCTGGGGCTGAAGTTGCCCCCTTCTGGCTCTGGCTACCTGTCATGGGAGGGGGATGGTCTGCAGCAGTCTAGTTCTGTTCAGTCCTTTGTTCCATACGCAGGCCTGGCAGTGTATTAGATTAGGACTATTCACGTGGTAGTTATCCCACAGTCTGGTTTTCTAGCCCAAGTTAGTTAGCTCAGATTGCCCTCAGGGCATTCAGGCCCGGTTCTTACTCTAAGCAATACAGCCTGCGCCTCCCTGCCCAGCCCCCTCTTGCTAGTGGTGGGTGCAGATATCTATGCTGCTTCTCTATTGGTGGAGTTACCACTGGGCTCATAATCTGTTGGTTTTAATTATTTATTTTTCCTCCCTGTTATGTTGCTCTCTGTGCTTCCAAGGCTCACCACAGACTTGACAGTGAGAGTGTTTCCTGGTGTTTGTAAACTTCTCGCTTTTTAAGTCTCCCTTCCCAGCAGTGAGCTCCATCCCTATTTCTTTTGTCTCTTTTTTGGTCTTTTATATTTTTTCCTACCTCCTTGCGAAGGCAGCTTTTCTGGGTGCCTGATGTCCTCTGCCAGCATTCAGGAGTTGTTTTGTAAAATTTACTCAGAGTTTAAATGTTCTTTTGATGAATTTGTGCAGGAGAAAGTGGTTTCCCCATCCTATTCCTCCGCCATCTTCTCTTCCAATTAGCAAAACAACCTCATGTCATGAAGCAAGAGAGACATCAAATAAATAGCCTAACTTTATATGTAAGTCAACTAGAAAATGGAGAAATGAAGAAACCCAAAGTTAGCAGATGGAAAGACATGAAAATCAGAGTGAAATAGGTGAAAAAGAAACAAAGGGGACTACAGGAAATATCAGCAAAACTAAAAGTTTGTTCTTTGAGAAGATAAATAAAATTGACAAATCATTAGCTGGACTCATCAAGAAAAAGAGGGAGAACAATCCACCCAGCAAAATTAGAAATGAAAATGGAGAAATCACAACAGACAGCACAGAAACACAAAGGACCATAAGAGAGGAGTATCAGCAACTACGTGCTAATAAAATGGGCAACTTGGAAGAAATGGATGAATTCTTAGAAAAGTATAAATTTCCAAAACTGAACCAGGAAGAAGTAGAAAATCTTAACAGACCCATCACAAAGATGGAAGTAGAAATTGTAATAAACAATCTTCCAACTAACAAAACTGAAGGACCAGATGGTTTCATAGGTGAAATCTACCAAAAATTTAGAGAACAGCTAAGACCTATCTTACTCAAGCTTTGCTATAAAATTGCACAGGGAGGTAAACTCCCAAACCCATTCTATGAGGCCACCATCACCCTAATACTAAAACAGACAAAGATGCCACAATAAAAGAAAACTACAGCCCAATATCACTGATTAACATAGGTGCAGAAATCCTCAACAATATTCTAGCAAACAGAATTCAACAACATATTGAAAAGATCATACATCATGACCATGTGGGCATTGTGCCAGGGATACAACAATTCTTCAATTTTCACAAATCAATCAATGTGATACACCACATTAACAAATTGAAAGATAAAAACCATAAGATGATCTCAATAGATGTAGAGAATGCTTTTGAAAAAATTCAATATCCATTTATGATAAAAAACATTCCAGAAAGCAGGCAAAGAGGAAATATACCTCAACATAATAAAAGTCATATATGATAAACCCACAGCAAACATTATCCTCAGTGGCAAAAAATTGAAAGCCTTTCCTCTAAAGTCAGGAACAAGACAAGTGTGCCCACTGTTACCACTACTATTCAACATGGTTTTGGAATTTTTAGCCACAACAATCAAAGGAGAAGGAGTAAAAGGAGTCCAGATTTGAAAAGAAGTAAAATTCTTGTTTTTGGCAGATGACATGATCCTCTATATACTACTACTACTAAGTCACTTCAATCGTGTCCGACTCTGTGTGACCCCATAGACGGCAGCCCACCAGGCTCACTCATCCCTGGGATTCTCCAGGCAAGAACACTGGAGTGGGTTGCCAATTCCTTCTCAAATGCATGAAAGTGAAAAGTGAAAGGGAAGTCGCTCAGTCGTGTCCGATCCTCAGCGACCCCATGGACTGCAGCCTTCCAGGCTCCTCCACCCATGGGATTTTCCAGGCCAAAGTACTGGAGTGGGGTGCCATTGCCCTCTCCGAATCCTCTATATAGAAAATCTTAAACACACCCCATAAAATTACTAGATCTAATCAATGAATATGGTAAAGTTGCAGGGTATAAAATTAATACAGAGAAACCCCCTGTATTTATATACACTAGCAATAAGAAAACAGAAAGAGAAATTAAGGAACAATCCTATTCACCATTGCAATGAAAATAATAAAATACTTAGGAATAAATTTACATAAAGAAGCAAAAGACATATATATATATATATATAAAAAACTATAAAACACTGATGAAACAAATCAACAATGACAAAAATAGATGGATAAATATGTTATCTTTATGGATTGGAAGAATCAATATAGTGAAAATGAGTATATTACCCAAAGAAATCTATAGATTCAATGCAATCCCTAGCAAGCTACCAATGGCATTTTTAACATAATTAGAATGAATAATTTCACAATTTGTATGTAAACACACAAAAAAACTTGAATAACCAAAGCAATAATGAGAACAAGCAATGGGACTGGAGGAATCAACCTGGCTGACTTCAGGCTATACTACAAAGCTACGGTCATCAAGACAATATAGTACTGGAACAAAGACAGAAATATAGATAGATCAATGGAACAAAAACGAAAGCCCAGAGATAAATCCACACACCAATGGACCACTTATCTTTGACAAAAGAGACAAAAATATACAATGGAGAAAAAATAATCTCTTTAACAAGTGGTACTGGGAAAACTGGTCAACCATCTGTAAAAGAATGAAACTAGAACACTTTCTAACACCATACACAAAAATGAACTCAAAATGGATTAAAGATCTAACTGTAAGACCAGAAACTTTAAAATCCTTAGAGGAAAACATAGGCAAAACACTCTTCACTATAAATCACAGCAAGATCCTCTATTACTCACCTCCCAGAATAATGTAAATAAAAGCAAAAATAAACAAATGGGACCTAAATAAACTTAAAACTTTTTGCACAACGAAGGAAACTGTAAGCAAGGTGAGAAGGAAGCCTTCATAATGGGAGAAAATAATAGAAAATTAAACAACTTACAAAGAATTAATCTCCAGTTACAAGCAGTTCATGCAACTCAATACAAGAAAAAAAAAAAAAAAACAATCCAATTAAAAAATGGGCCAAGAAACTAAACAGGCATTTCTCCAAAGAAGACATACTGATGGCTAACAAACACATGAAAAGATGCTCAACCTCACTCATTATCAGAGAAATACAAATGGAAACCACAATGAGGTACCATCTCATGCTGGTCAGAATGGCTGCCTCAAAAATATTATAAACAATAAATCCTGGAGAAGGGTGTAGAGAAAAGGAAATCCTTTTACACTGTTGGTGGGAATGCAAACTTGTTCAGCCACTATGGAGAACATTGTGAAGATTCCTTAAATAACTGAAAATAGAACTGACATACCACCCAGCAGTCTCACTGCTAGGCATACACACCAAGGAAACGAGAATTTTAAAGAGATATGTGTATCCCATTGTTCATTATAGCCCTGTTTACATTAGCTAGGACATGGAAGCAACCTAGATGTCCATTGGCAGATGAATGGATAAGAAAGCTGTGGTACATATACACAATGGCATATTATTCACCTATATAAAAGAACACATTTGAGTTAGTGATAATGAGGTGGATGAAACTGGAGCCTATTATACAGGGTGAAGTTAATCAGAAAGAAAATCACCAATACGTACATTAATGCATATATATGGAGTTTAGAAATATGATAACAATGATCCTATATGCAAGACAGCAAAAGAGACACAGAGGTAAATAACAGAGTTTTGGACTCTGTGGGAGAAAGCAAGGGGCGGGGATGATTTGGAAGAATAAAATTGAAACATGTATATATCACATTTGAAATAGATGACCAGTGCTTGTTTGATGCATGAAACAGAGCATACAAATCCAGTGCACTGGGACAACCAAGAGGGATGGGATGGGAAGGAAGGTGGCAGGGGTGTTCAGGATGGGTGGTCACATGTACACTTGTGGCTGATTCATGTCAATGTAGAGAAATAAAGAACTAAAAAATATATTACAAGAATTCATGAATGAAAGCTTTCCTAATCTTGGGAATGTCATAGGAATCCAGGTTGAGGAAACCCAGAAAGTTCCAAGTTAGATGAAGCCAAAGAGATATACTCCAAGACATATTATAATTAAAGTACTAATTAAGAGGGACTCTGAACAGCAGTAAGTGAAGAATAACTTGTTATGTTTAAGGAAAACCCCATAAAGTTTTCAGAAGACTTTTCAGCAGAAAATTTACAAGCCAGCAGGGAGCAACATGATTTGCTAAAAAAAAAAAAAAAAAAAAAAGCTGAAGGAAAAAGGAATCAAGCAAGAATTATTTACCTAACAAAGTTATCATTCAGAATTGAAGGAGCTGTAAAGTGGTTCCCAGATGTATAAAACCTAAATAAGTGTGTAATCACTAAACTAACCCTACAAGATATGTTAAAGGGAGTTCTTTAAGCTGAACTTCTTTAAGCTGAACTGTAAAAATCTCACTGGAAAAGGCAAATATATAGTAAAGGTGGTGGATTAGATCACTTATAAAGTAAGCATGAAGATTATAAGAAAACAGTAGTAAAGTTAAGTTACAAGGATGTGTAAAATAAAAAGACATAAAGTATGCCATTGCAGGCATAAAACATGATGGAGGATGAATAAAAAAAAATAGCTTTAGAATGTGCTACCAACTTAAACTACTACTAATATAGAATATTAAATGTGAACCTCACAGAAACCACAATAAAAATTATAGCAAATACCAAAAAAAAAAGTGAAAGGAATCTATACTTGACATTTAAAAAAAAAAAAAAAACAAGAGAAGAAAGGAAAGGAACAGAGAGGAAAAAGAAAAATAGACAGAAGACAATTTAAAAATGTTGATAGGTGTTGGCAATTTTTGTACATTTATATTTATACCTGGAAATAATTACTATAAATATAGATGTACAAAATTTTCCAACCAAAAGGAATAGAGTGGTTGCATGGATAAACAATTCTGTGAATATATTGCCCACAAGAACTCACTTCAGAAGAAAGGTTACACACAAACTGAAGGTGAAATAATTGAAAAAAAAAAAAAAAAACAAGTAAATGGAAATGAAAAGAAAGCTGAAGTAGTCAGACAAAACAGACTTTAAAACAAATGCTATAACAAAATGAAAAAAAGATATTAAAATATTATAAAGGACTCAATCTAGCAAGAAGATATAACATTTATAAACATTTATCCATCCAACAGATTAATGCCAGGATATATAAAACACATATGGATTTAATGCAAGAAATCGAAAGCAATACAATAATAGTAAAGAGTATTAATATTGCACCTACACCACTGGATGTATCATCCAGACAGATAATGAATAAGCAGGCATTAGGTTAAATAATATGCTAAATCACACTGACTAATAGATGTAGCAGTGTTAGTCGCTCAGCCATGTCCAACTTTTTGCAACACAGTGGACTGTAGCCTACCAGGCTGCTCTGTCCATGGAGTTCTCCAGGTAAGAATACTGGAATGGGTTACTGCTCCCTTCTCCAGGGGGATCTTCCTGACCCAGGGATCAAACCTGTGCCTCCAATGATGTGGGCAGATTCTTTACCATCTGAGCCACCAGGAAACTACATAACATTTTATTTAAAAGCAGCAGAATACACATGTTTTTCAAGCAAATTCTTCAAGAACACATATTGGTTCACAAAACATCTCAAAACAATTCAAGAATTTAAAAATAATATCAAATGTCTTCTGTGACCAAGATAGTATGAAACTTGAAATCAACAAAAGGAAAAAATATAGGAGAATTCACAAACATGTGGAGATTAAACAAGATGTGACTGAACAACAAAGATGTCATCAAAGAAATCAAAGGATAAATCAAAACATTTCTAGAGATACATTAAATAGCATATCAAATTATACATAACACAACAAAAGTAGTTCTAAGAGGGAAGTTGTTAATAATGCAGGTCTGCCTCAAGAAATAAATAAAAAGATTCCAAGTAAAAATAATTTTGCACCAAAATAAACTAGAAAGAGAAAAAAGTTCAGAATTAGTTTAAAAAAAAAAAAAAACCAAGTAGGAAAGAGAAGTAAAATGAAAGTAAAAACGAGAGTGAAAATAAAGACTGAAAAAAGAAAATAGAAAGGTTTGATGTTACTGATATTTGCTTCTTTAAATACATAAATTAAAATCAACAGGCCTTTAGCCAGACTAACCAAAGAAAAAAGAAAATTCAAATAAATAAAATTAGAAATAAAAAAAGAAGTTACAACTGATTCCACAGAAATGCAAAGGATCACAACAAATTACTAAAATAGTTATGCACTATGAAATTATACAATCTAGAAGAAATGGAATTCTAAATTCCTACAAATATAGAGTCTTTCAAAACTAACTCATGAAGGAAAGGAAAATATAAATAGGACACTTACTCAAAAATAGATTGAAAGAGTAATCTAAAATTCCCCAACAAGAAAAACTTCAGGACGAAAAGACCTCATAGAAAGATTTAACATGTATATAATATATATAGATTTTACATGTATATAATATATATAGATTTCACATGTATATAATGTATAGAATTTTACATGTATATAATGCTAGAGATAATTATATAATATATATAGATTTTAATGTGTATAATATATATAGATTTATGATATAATATATAGAGATTTATGCATTAATATATAGAGATTTAATGATATAATATATAGAGATTTAATGATAAATATAGAGATTAAGCATATAATATAATTATGCATATATATATAGAGATTTAATAATAATATATATATTTAATGTATATATATATATAATTTTATTATATTATATATATATAATTTTAATTATATAATATATATATAATATACGATATTATATATATATATTATGTGTATATAAAATAATATAAAGATCTTATATTATAATTCTAAATATGTGCGTGAACTACTGATGTTCAAGCTGGTTTTAGAAAAGGCAGAGGAACCAGAGATCAATCAACATCCGCTGGATCATCGAAAAAGCAAGAGAGTCCAGAAAAACATCTATTTCTGCTTTTTGACTATGCCAAAGCCTTTGACTGTGTAGATCACAAAAACTGTGGAAAATTATGAAAGAGATGGGAATACAGACACCTTCTTCTTGGAAATCTGTATGCAGGTCAGGAGCAACAGTTAGAACTGGACATGGAACAACAGACTGGTTCCAAATAGGAAAGGAGTACGTCAAGGCTGCATATTGTCACCATGTTTATTTAACTTATATGCAGAGTACATCATGAGAAATGCTGGACTGGAAGAAACACAAGTTGGAATCAAGATTGCTGGCAGAAATATCAATAACCTCAGATATGCAGATGACACGACTCTTATGG
This sequence comes from Tragelaphus eurycerus, assembly GCA_935064755.1. Taxonomy (NCBI): domain Eukaryota; kingdom Metazoa; phylum Chordata; class Mammalia; order Artiodactyla; family Bovidae; genus Tragelaphus; species Tragelaphus eurycerus. The sequence goes on along the minus strand of CAKXYN010000420.1, from coordinate 114,190 downwards.
CAGAAAGTGAAGAGGGGCTAAAAAGCCTCTTGATGAAAGTGGAAGTGGAGAGTGAAAAGGTTGGCTTAAAGCTCAACATTCAGAAAACGAAGATCATGGCATCTGGTCCCATCACTACATGGGAAATAGATGGGGAAACAGTGGAAACAGTGTCAGACTGTATTTTTCTGGGCTCCAAAATCACTGCAGATGGTGACTGCAGCCATGAAATTAAAAGACGCTTACTCCTTGGAAGGAAAGTTATGACCAACCTAGATAGCATATTCAAAAGCAGAGACATCACTTTGCCAACAAAGGTTCGCCTAGTCAAGGCTATGGTCTTTCCTGTGGTCATGTATGGATGTGAGAGGTGGACTGTGAAGAAGGCTGAGCGCCGAAGAATTGATGCTTTTGAGCTGTGGTGTTGGAGAAGACTCTTGAGAGTCCCTTGGACTGCAAAGAGATCCACCCAGTCCATTCTGAAGGAGATCAGCCCTGAGATTTCTTTGGAAGGAATGATGCTAAAGCTGAAACTCCAGTATTTTGGCCACCTCATGCGAAGAGTTGACTCATTGGAGAAGACTCTGATGCTGGGAGGGATTGGGGGCAAGAGGAGAAGGGGACGACAGAGGATGAGATGGCTGGATGGCATCACTGACTCGATGGATGTGAGTCTGAGTGACCTCCGAGATCTGGTGATGGACAGGGAGGCCTGGCGTGCTGCAGTTCATGGGGTCGCAAAGAGTCGGACACGACTGAGCGACTGATCTGATCTGATGTTTTCCTGAGCTTTTCCAAAAATTGGAGAGGAGGAAAATCTTCCAAACTCAATTTATGTAGAGAGCATTATGGTCTTCTCAAAATTAGGCAAAGATATCTCAAGATAAGAAACCTGATAAGCATTTGCAAAAATATTCAATGAAATATTAGCAAAGTGAATCCAACAGTACGTAAATGAATCATGCACATTTTAATGTGCAATTTGTTTTGGAATGCATAGATGGTTCAATATCTGCAAATCAGTCAAAGTGAAACAACACATTAACAAAAGAAAAGATAAAAATCCTATGGTCATCTCAATAGGTATGGGAAAAGCATTTGACAAGAGCAAACAGCCATTTATGATAAAAACTTCAAAAACCAGCTATCAAAGAAATATGCTTCAATAAAATTAAGGCCGTATATTACAATGCCCTAGCTATCAACATCCTCAACAGTTAAAAGCTAAAATATTTTTCTCTAAAATCAGGAACAAGATAAGAATGCCCACTGTTATCATTTTCATTCCATATGCAATGTAATGAAATGTTTTTCATTCCATATGCAATTGTTGGACTCACTTTGCTAATAGGATTGGAAGTCCTATCCACATAAATTGGAGAAGAAAAGGGAATTAAAAGCATTAAAATAGGAAAAGAGTAATTAAAACTCACAAAATTAAATATACAGAAATCTAGTTTTTTCCCCCTCTGTACCTGTAACAAACTATCATAAAGAGAAATTAAGAAAATAATCTGTTTACAATTGTATCAAATGTAATCAAGGTAGTGAAAGATCTGATACCAAAAATTTTAAAACACTAGTGAAAGAAATTGAAGAGGACATAAATAAATTAAAAGATATTCTGTCCATTAATTGAAATAATTCATTATTTTTACAATGTCCATACGTTCCAAAGCAATTTGAAGATTCAATGCAGTCAATATAAATATTTCAGTGACATATTTCACAAAAATTGAACAGGTTATGGAATCACAAAAGATCACAAATAGTCAAAACATTATTGAGAAATAAGTACAAAGCTGAGGGCATTAAGCTCCCTGATTTTCAACTATGCTACAAATCTATAGCAATCAAAAATTGACAGATACACGGATGAATGGGACAAAATAAAGAGTCCAGAAATAAGTCCATATGTATTTGATCGATTAATTTATGACAAACCAGTCAATCCTAAAGGAAATCAGTCCTGAATGTTCACTGGAAGGATTGATGTTGAAGCTGAAACTCCAATATTTTGCCCACCTGATGGGAAGAGTCACCTTATTGGAAAAGACCTCTAAGCAGGGAAAGATCGAAAGCAGGAGGAGAAGAGGATGACAGAGGATGAGATGGTTGGATGGCATCACTGATTCGATGGACATGAGTTTTAAAGCTTAGGGAATTGGTGAGGACAGGGAAGCCTGGTGTACTACAGTCCATGGGGTTTCAAAGAGTCGGACACAACTGAGCAACTGAACTGAAATTATGACAAATAAGCAAAGCTCATACAGTGGAAAAACAAGAGTCTTTTCAGTAGATGATGTTCAGCAAACTGGACAGTCATATGCAAAATAATGAGCCTAGACAACTTTCTTATGCTATACACCAAAATTAACCCCAAAAGAGTTAAAGACTTGAATGTGGGGATTTTCCCTGACAGTCCAGTGGTTAGGACTCAATGTTTCCACTTCAGGGGACTTATGTTTGATTCCTGGTCAGTGAATTAAGATCCCACATGGCATGTTGTGCTTCCAAAAAATTAAAAACAAACAGCAACAACAACAAAGGACTTGCATGTAAGACCTGACACCATTAAATTACTAAAAGAAAACATATTTTTGATTTCACTGATATCCATCTTTAGTGATGCTTATGTGGATCTGACTCCAAAGGCAATGGAAACAAAGAAATAACAAACAAATGGGACAACATCAAGCTAAAAAATTCTGAATAGTTGAGGAAAACATCTCAAAACAAAATGTATTTTACAGAATGTGAGAAAATATTTACATATCATATACTCAATACAGAGTTAATATGTAAAATATAAAAAGAACTCATATGACTAAAGAAACAAGATACAACTCACTTAAAAATGGGCTAAGGTCCTAAAGAGTTATTTTTTCAAGAAAGGATATATGGGTAGCCAAGAGGCACATGAAAGGATGTTCAACATCCAGAATTACTACGGAGATGCAAATCAAAAGCACCATGAAATATCACCTCACATGTGATAGAATCAATTCAGTAGCTCAAAATGGTTATTATTAAAAAGACAATAAACAGAATTGTTGGATAAAATGTGGAGAAAAGGACACCCTTATCCAGTTTCTACTAAAAGCTAATGATGTCACTATGGAAAACAATATGGAGATTGCTCAAAAAATTAAGAACCATCATCAGTTCAGTTCAGTTCAATTCAGTCGCTCAGTCATGTCCGACTCTTTGCAACCCCATGAATCAAAGCACACAAGGCCTCCCAGTCCATCACCAACACCCAGAGTTCACCCAAACTCACGTGCATCAATTTGGTGATGCCATCCAGCATCCTTTGTCGTCCCCTTCTCCTCCTGCCCCAAATCCCTCCCAGCATCAGAGTCTTCTCCAATGAGTCAACTTTTCGCATGAGGTGGACAAAGTACTGGAGGTTCAGCTTTAGCATCATTCCTTCCAAAGAAATCCCAGGGCTGATCTCCTTCAGAATGGATTGGTTAGATCTCCTTGCAGTCCAAGGGACTCTCAAGAGTCTTCTCCAACACCACAGTTCAAAAGCATCAATTCTTAGGTTCTCAGCTTTCTTCACAGTCCAATTCTCACATCCATACATGACTACTGGAAAAACCATAGCCTTGACTAAATGGACCTTTGTTGGCAAAATAATGTCTCTGCTTTTCAGTATGCTATCTAGGTTGGTCATAACATTTCTTCCAAGGAGTAAGTGTCTTTTAATTTCATGGCTGCAGTCACCATCTGCAATGATTTTGGAGCCCCCTAAAAATAAAGTCTGACTCTGTTTCCTCATCTATTTCCCATGAATTGATGGGAACAGATGCTATGATCTCCATTTTCTGAATGTTGTGTTTTAAGCCAACTTTTTCACTCTCCTCCTTCACCTTTATCAAGAGGCTTTTTAGTTCCTCTTCACTTTCTGCCATAAGGGTGGTATCACTTGCATATCTGAGGTTATTGGTATTTCTCCTGGCAATCTTGATTCCAGCTTGTGCTTCTTCCAGCCCAGCATTTCTCATGATGTACTCTGCATATAAGTTAAATAAGCAGGGTGACAATATACAGCCTTGATGTACTCCTTTTCCTATTTGGAACCAGTCTGTTGTTCCATATCCAGTTCTAACTGTTGTTTCCTCACCTACATACAAATTTCTCAAAAGGCAGATCAGGTGGTTTGGTATTCCCATCTCTTTCAGAATTTTCCACAGTTTATTGTGATCCACACAGTCAAAGGCTTTGGCATCGTCAATAAAGCAGAAATATATGTTTTTCTGGAACTCTCTTGCTTTTTCCATGATCCAGCAGATGTTGGCAATTTTATCTCTGGTTCCCCTGGCTTTTCTAAAACTATATTGAACATCAGGAATTTCACGGTTCAGATATTGCTGAAGCCTGGCTTGGAAATTTTGAGCATTACTTTACTAGCATGTGATGATTGCAATTGTGTGGTAGTTTGAGCATTTTTTGGCATTGACTGTCTTTGGGATTGGAATGAAAACTGAATTTTTCCAGTCCTGTGGTCACTGCTGAGTTTACCAAATTTGCTGGCATATTGAGTGCAGCACTTTCACAGAAGCATCTTTCAGCATTTGAAATAGCTCAACTGGAATCCCACCACCTCCACTAGCATTGTTCGTAGTGATGCTTTCTAAGGCCCCCTTGAGTTCACATTCCAGGATGTCTGGCTCTAGGTCAGTGATCACACCATTGTGATTACCTGGGTTGTGAAGATCTTTTTTGTACAGTTCTTCTGTGTATTCTTGCCACCTCTTCTTAATATCTTCTGCTTCCGTTAAGTCCATACCATTTCTGTCCTTTATCGAGCCCAATTTTGCATGAAATGTTCCCTTGGTATCTCTAATTTTCTTGAAGAGATCTCTAGTCTTTCTCATTCTGTTTTTATCCTCTAGTTCTTTGCATTGATTGCTGACGAATGTTTTCTTATCTCTTCTTGCTATTCTTTAGAACTCTGCATTCAGATGCTTATATCTTTCCTTTTCTCCTTTGCTTTTCATTTCTCTTCTATTCACAACTATTTGTAAAGCCTCCCCAGACAGCCATTTTGCTTTTTTGCATTGCTTTTCCATGAGGATGGTCTTGATCCCTGTTTCCTGTACAATGTCACGAACCTCAGTCCATAGTTCATCAGGCACTATATCTATCAGATCTAGGCCCTTAAATCTATTTCTCACTTCCACTGTATAATCATAAGGGATTTGATTTAGGTCATACCTTAATGGTCTAGTTGTTTTCCCTACTTTCTTCAATTTAAGCCTGAATTTGGAAGTAAGGCGCTCATGATCTGAGCCACAGTCAGCTCCTGGTCTTTATTTTGTTGACTGTATAGAGCTTCTCCACATTTGGCTGCAAATAATATAATCAGTTGCATTTCAGTTTTGACCATCTGGTGATGTCCATATGTAGAATCTTCTCTTGTGTTATTGGAAGAGGTTGTTTGCTATGACCAGTGCATTTTCTTTGCAAAACTCTATTAGCCTTTGCCCTGCTTCATTCCGTATTCCAAGGCCAAATAAGCCTCTTACTCCAGGTGTTTCTTGACTTCCTACTTTTGCATTCCAGTCCCCTATAATGAAAGGACATCTTTTTTGGTGTTAGTTTTTAAAGGTCTTGTAGGTCTTGATAAAACCTTTCAAGTTCAGCTTATTCCTTGTTACTGGTTGGGGCATAGACTTGGATTACTGTGATATGAATGGTTTACCTTGGAAATGAACCAAGATCCTTCTGTCGTTTTTGAGATTGCATCCACGTACTGAAATTTGAACTCTTTTGTTGACCATGATGGCTACTCCATTTCTATGTATTTATCTGAAGAATATGAAAACACAAATTTGAAAATATATATGCACCCTTGTATTCATTGTTGCATTATTTACAATTGCCAAGATATGGAAGTAAAATGCCTGTACACTGAAGGATGAATGAATAAATAAGATGAGGTATATATACACAATGGGGGTACTACTCAGTGATTAAAAAAAAAAATGAGATTCTACCATTTGGAACACGGTTATCTCTTGAAAGTATTGGATTTGCCAAATAGCTCGTTTAGATTTCACCCTGCTTATTTAACTTATATGCAGAGTACATCATGAGAAATGCTGGACTGGAGGAAGCACAAGCTGGAACCAAGAGTGTCGTGAGAAATATCAATAAACTCAGATATGCAGATGACACCACCCTGATGGCAGAAAGTGAAGAGGAACTAAAAAGCCTCTTGATGAAAGTGAAGGAGGAAAGTGAAAAAGTTGACTTAAAGCTCAACATTCATAAAACTAAGATCATGGCATCCTTTCCCATCACTTCATTGAAAATATATGGGGAAACAATAGAAACAGTATCAGACTTTATTTCTGGGGGCTCCAAATCACTGCAGATGGTGACTGCAGCCATGAAATTAAAGACACTTACTCCTTGGAAGGAAAGTTATGACAAATGTAGATAGCATATTGAGAAACAGAAATATTACTTTGCCAACAAAGGTCTGTCTAGTTAAGGTTATGGATTTTCCAGTGATCATGTATGGATGTGAGAGTTGGACTGTGAAGAAAACTGAGCACCGATGAATTGATGCTTTTGAACTGTGGTGTTGGAGAAGACTCTTAAGAGTCCCTTGGACTGCAAGGAGATCCAACCAGTCCATCCTAAAGGAGATCAGTCCCTGGGTGTTCATTGGAATGACTGATGCTGAGGCTGAAACTCCAAAATTTTGGCCACTTCATGCAAAGAGTTGACTTATTGGAAAAGACTCTAATGCTGGGAGGGATTGGGGGCAGGAGGAGAAGGGGACGACAGAGGATGCTGGATGGCATCACCAACTTGATGCACATGAGTTTGGGTGATCTCAGAGAGTTGGTGATGGACAGGCAGGCCTGGCATGCTGCAATTCATGGGGTCACAAAGAGTCGGACATGACTGAGCGACTGAACTGAACTGAAGTGAACTATCTTGGAGAAAAACCCAAATGAACTTTTTTGCCAATCCAATATTATGCAATTTGGTATGTCAAACAGGTATGCCTGAGTTAATTCATATATAAAATCTTTTAAAAAAGGTAAAACAAAAACAGATGCATAAAAATAAGTATCAGATTAGTGTTTATCTGAGGAAGAGAAAGTTGGGGGGAGGTCCAGAAAAATGAGTAAAGAGAGCCAACTGCATGATAATGGATGGTAACTCGACTTGTGAGGTGATCAGTTTGTAGTGCATACACATGTCAAATTACAATATTGTACACCTGAAATTTTAATGATAGTAAGATCATCTCCAAGGAAAAAATTAAGGTGTTATTTTCACCTAAGTCTCTTAAAATAAGAATGTGTTAATGAACATCATTTTTAACATTAAATCCAGTCTTTATTTACATAAAATACCCACAGTAACATTTTAAGAATATTTTCTTTTGAGGTTTTTTTCCCACAGTTTTATTTATTTATTTACTTTACGATATTGTATTGGTTTTGCCGTACATTGACATGAATCTGCCATGGGTGTATGTGTGTTCCCCATCTTGAACAGCCCCCCCCCCCACCTCCTTCATCATCCTATCCTTCTGGGTCACCCCAGTGCACCAGCCCTGAGCATCCTGTATCATGCATCAAACATCTTGGACACAGTTTTAATGAACAGAAACTCAAGATACAGTTAATTCAGTAAGGCAGAGAGGTGACTAATCTCATCCAATGTTTTTCCAAAGATCCCTAGCTATGCAACACAGTAGTGTGTAACACACATACCAACAACAACAACAAAAATCTCTGTGATCTTAAAACTTTGGCAAATGCTAGGTAATTTAAAATCATTGTGTAACATGGTGCTCTTTATTTTTGTAGAGTATCTCAGGTGACAAATATTGAACCAATCAAAATGAAGCAGGTTTTACTTCATTTTTTGAATTTGGGACTTGGAAACTTATGAGTTTAAATTTCTTCCATGATTGAATTGCTCATAGTATTATGCAAATAGTGTGTTATTGTGGAAAGAGCTGTGTAATAAACTAGAAATTAGTTCAATTATTTTATTATCATTTACTATTTTCATGACCTTTAGCTGCTTAATTACATTTTAAGAGTTTTAGTAATATATTTGGTAAAAAAAAAAAAAAAAAAAAAACTTTTAAATATTCACCTGATATAGTTTATGTAACTTTAAGTTAGATAATGCATTCAATGACTAAGAATGATTTTAATAAATTATGCATAAAAAGTTCATCATAGATATTATTTACCTTATTTTTATGTTTATGACTCTTTGGATAAACATATAAACCACTTATTTAAACATATTTGGATAAACATATAAAAAGGTATTTCCAAAATGACATGGGTTTTTCTTTCTTGTTATGTTTTGTAGTGAATTTAATTTTAGGGAACAGAAGGGATCCCATGATTGTTATCCAAATGCCAGAAAATACATGTACACAAAGATGCTTATATTATTCAAAGACTATGTGTAAGTCAGAGTGAAAATCTCTAACTCTTGGAAGTCTGCCCTATAACATAGTACTCAGTATTTTTGTGTCCATGTTTGATGAGGGATAAAAACAACTATTAGCAATATTTTTGGCTTTTGATTCTATACAGAAGAGCATAATTTTGAATATGTGTGGGTTGGTGAAGGAGGATTAAGTGATAATGATGTGAGTGTAGTTTAAAAATACTTTGTATCTGATTTCTCCTTCATATTTGAATGAGAACCTTGCTGGATACAATAATCTAGGCTGTAAGTTATTTTCTTTCATCACTTTAATTACGTCTTGCCATTCCCTCCTGGCTTGGAGAGTTTCTATTGAAAGATCAGCTGTTATCCTTATGGGAATTCCCTTGTGAGTTATTTGATGTTTTTCCCTTGCTGCTTTTAATATTTGTTCTTTATATTTAATCTTTGTTAATTTGATTAATATGTGTCTTGGGGTCTTTCGCTTTGGGTTTATCCTGTTAGGGACTCTCTGGATTTCTTGAACTTGAGTGGTAATTTCCTTCTCCATTTTAGGGAAGTTTTCAACTATTATCTCCTCAAGTATTTCCTCATGATCTTTCTTTTTATCTTCTTCTTCTGGAACTCCTATGATTCGCATGTTGTAGCGTTTGATGTTATCCTGGAGGTTTCTGAAATTGTCCTCATTTCTTTTGATACGTTTTTCTTTTTTCTCGTCTGATTCATTTATTTCTAGGATTCTATCTTCTAATTCACTAATCCTATCTTCTGCCTCTGTTATTCTACTATTTGTTGCCTCCAGGGTGTTTTGGATCTCATTTATTGCATTATTCATTATGTGTTGACTTTTTTTTATTTCTTCTAGGTCCTTGTTAAACCTTTCTTGCATCTTCTCAATCCTTGTCTCCAGACTCTTTAACTGTGATTCTATTTTGATTTCGAGATTTTGAATTAATTTTGCTATCATTATTCAGAATTCTTTATCAAGTAGATTCCCTATCTCTTCCTCTTTGGTTTGGTTTGGTGGGCATCTATCCTGTTCCTTTAGCTGCTGGGTATTCTTTTGTCTCTTCATTTTGTTAAAATTGCCAAATTTAGAGTGTCCTTACTATATTCTGGTAGTTTGTTGAATTCTCTTTATTGAGGCAGTTTACAGGTCTTTTCAATATCTGATCTCTGCCTTGTTTCTCTCTCTAAAAAAAGAATAGTGAATAGAGACCTCAATGGGAGAGTGTGACTTCTGAGCTGGTAGTGATGAGGTGTGAGAAGAAAGGATTGCAAATAATTTTTCAGAGAGGAGAAGGTGTCTGCAACAAGTTCTGAAAAAAGAAAAGGAGTTACTTGGTAGGCAAGGTGAAAAGTACCTATGAGTATTTAACATGTTGAATTAAAAGTCTTTGTTAATACTTCTAATCCTTATACCATACCCTAAACTTAAGAGCAAGGATCAGATCAGATTAGATTAGTCGCTCAGTCATGTCCGACTCTTTGCGACCCCATGAACTGCAGCACGCCAGGCCTCCCTATCCATCACCAGCTCACGGAGGTCACTCAGACTCACATCCATCGAGTCAGTGATGCCATCCAGCCATCTCATCCTCTGTCGTCCTCTTCTCCTCCTGCCCCCAATCCCTCCCAGCATCAGAGTCGTCTCCAATGAGTCAACTCTTCGCATGAGGTGGCCAAAATACTGGAGTTTCAGCTTTAGCATCATTCCTTCCAAAGAAATCCCAGGGCTCATCTCCTTCAGAATGGACTGGTTGGATCTTCTTGCAGTCCAAGGGACTCTCAAGAGTCTTCTCCAACACCACAGTTCAAAAGCATCAATTCTTCGGCACTCAGCCTTCTTCACAGTCCAGCTCTCACATCCATACATGACCACAGGAAAGACCATAGCCTTGACTAGGCGAACCTTTGTTGGCAAAGTGATGTCTCTGCTTTTGAATATGCTATCTAAATTGGTCATAACTTTCCTTTCAAGGAGTAAGCGTCTTTTAATTTCATGGCTGCAGTCACCATCTGCAGTGATTTTGGAGCCCAGAAAAATAAATTCTGACACTGTTTCCACTGTTTCTCCATCTATTTCCCATGTAGTGATGGGACCAGATGCCATGATCTTTGTTTTCTGAATGTTGAGCTTTAAGCCAACCTATTCACTCTCCACTTTCACTTTCATCAAGAGGCTTTTAAGTTCCTCTTCACTTTCTGCCATAAGGGTGGTATCATCTGCATATCTGAGGTTATTGGTATTTCTCCCAGAAATCTTGATTCCAGCTTGTGTTTCTTCCAGTCCAGCATTTCTCATGATGTACTCTGCATATAAGTTAAATAAACATGGTGACAATATACAGCCTTGACGTTCTCCTTTTCCTATTTGGAACCAGTCTGTTGTTCCATGACCAGTTCTAACTGTTGCTTCCTGACCTGCATACAAATTTCTCAAGAGGCAGATCAGGTGGTCTGGTATTCCCATCTCTCTCAGAATTTTCCACAGTTTATTGTGATCCACACAGTCAAAGGCTTTGGCATAGTAAATAAAGCAGAAATAGATATTTTTCTGGAATTCTCTTGCTATTTCGATGATCCAGCGGATGTTGGCAATTTGATCTCTGGTTCCTCTGCCTTTTCTAAATCCAGCTTGAACATCAGGAAGTTCACGGTTCACATATTGCTGAAGCCTGGCTTGGAGAATTTTGAACATTACTTTGCTAGCGTGTGAGATGAGTGCAATTGTGCAGTAGTTTGAGCACTCTTGGGCATTGCCTTTCTTTGGGATTGGGATGAAAACTGACCTTTTCCAGTCTTGTGGCCACTGCTGAGTTTTCCAAATTTGCTGGCATATTGATTGCAGCACTTTCACAGCATAGGTATAATAAATTATTTATTTATTCCACTAGCACTTAGAAAACAACCTGATTTTCAGATGCCATTCAACAAATGATCACTAGTAAGGGCTTCCCTGGTGGCTCAGATGGTAAGGAATCCACCTGCAATAAGGGAGACCTGAGTTTGATCCCTGGGTTGAGACTATCCCCTGTAGAAGAGCACAAAAACCCATTCCAGTATTCTTGCCTGGGGAATCCCTTGGACAGAAGAGCCTGGAAGGCTACAGTCCATGGGGGTCACAAAGAGTCAGACAAGACTGAACGACTAAAAACAAGCACAAGCAATGAATATACACAAAAAAACATAACATAGGACCTTGATGCAAGAACTTATTTTGAAAATAGGAACATCAAGGGAAAAGATGGAGGTCCTTTAACAAAAGTTTGGAAATAGAATTCAAGCTAGAATGTGGGAGTGGCAGCATAGTTTCTGAAATTGTTTAAATCCTCCAATAAAATAAAATAAGAAAGTAGGACAGACAAGCCAGAATAAAACTGAAAACTCATGGAAAATGCATATAATACTAGGCAGAAAACATTCTCATATAATACAAAAAGCATGAGTGGAAGTAGATAAATCACCATCAACTACAGAATCTACATGATATCAGTTTTTGTAAACGAGGAAGTAGCAGGAACTGTTGTAGTATCCAAGACACCTAACATTTTCAGGATAATCACCATTCCCTCAAAATCTCAGTGACCTGACTTGAAAACTGTAAAGGGTTAGCATTCCAACAGCAAATAGGAATAAAAGGTTATGATGAGATTTGAAGGAGAAAAAAGTAATTTGTGCCTTATGAATTCTCAGAACTATCTAGGCTGTAAGTTAGAAAACAAGATTTCTCCTGTTTTTCAGGAGAATGCATCTTTGAGGAAAAAATTGTTAAACATAGGTTCCAAATGTAACACAATGGGACAACAGAAACAAAGGAAAAAGATCCAGATAAACTGGGGGAGGGAACAGGGTAAAGAAGACCCGAGAAATCTACCTACATGTAAAAACTGTTTTAGAAAAAGAAGCTCTAAAATTATGAAATTAGAAAAAAAAGTCTTATGCCTTCTATCTAAAAGTTCAGAAAAATAATTATGCACACAAATAAGAAAAGGAACAGCAATGAAGCTGAATACCATAGAATTTTCATAATAAAAATAAAAGTGTGACTAGAGACAAGATTAAAAACAAATACACACATAGATTATGCATTAAAAAGTAGAAGAAAAGTGATACAACCTTTACTGTATAATAAATAATTAAAGAAAGAAAATAGAAAAAAAAAAAAGCATTGAAGACAAGCAAAGTATATATCCAACTTCCATATATTAGGAGCAGCAGAGCACAGAGGAGGGGAAGCAAATAACCAGACAAGGCTAAAACTTCCCAAATGTTTAGGAAATCAAAATTAAAGAAGGTTTGAAACCCCATATTGAAGACGTACAATGACACATACCTGAAAAAATCTACATAAAATGTCTAACATTAAGAAATATTCTAGTACATTTTGGTTGTTACATGAAAGGAATAGAAAAGAAAAATCCTTCAAGTAACTTCAAGTAAAGAAGAAAACAAAGAAGTGACTTGAAAGGATAAGAAAATTCAGAAGTAATAAAATTTCTCAGTAGAAGAAACTATGAACATTTTAGTGATATTTACAAAAAAAGAGAGACAATCACTCAAAGGTTTCATTTATATTTAAACTGATTTTCAAGTATAAATACTGCAAATAAACATCTTCAACATGCAAATTTTCAAGGAATATATTTCTTAGAAATCTTCCAAAGAATGATTTCGGAGTAAAAGGTTAAACATTTATTGACGTAAAGTGGTTAAAATCTATTCATATGTAGAATAGAATTAATTAGGAGCAAACGAATTTAAAGATTATGTAATGGTTACAACTATATATAAAGTTTCCACAATTTATTGTGATCCACTCGAAGGCTTTGTCATAGTCCATAAAGCACAGAAATAGATGTTTTTCTGGTATTCTCTTCCTTTTTCAATTATCCAGCGGATGCTGGCAATTTGATTTCTGGTTCCTCTGCCTTTCCTAAAACCAGCTTGAATATCTGAATGTTCACAGTTCACATATTGCTGAAGCCTGGCTTGGAGAATTCTGAGCATTACTTTACTAGCATGTGAGATGAGTGCAATTGTGTGGTAGTTCGAGCATTCTTTTGCATTGCCTTTCTTTGGGATTGGAATGAAAACTTACCTTTTCCAGTCCTGTGGCCACTGCTGAGTTTTTCAAATTTGTTGGCAATTGAGTGCAGTACTTTCACAGCAGCATCTTTCAGCATTTGAAATAGCTCAACTGGAATTCCATCACCTCCACTAGCTTTGCTCATATTGATGCTTTCTAAGGTCCACTTGACTTCACATTCCAGGATGTCTGGCTCTAGGTGAGTGATCACACCATCATGATTATCTTGGTGGTGAAGATAGTTTTTTGTACAGTTCTTCTGTGTATTCTTGCCACCACTTCTTAATATCTTCTGCTTCTGTTAATCCCATACCATATCTGTCCTTTATCAAGCCCATCTTTTCATGAAATGTCCCTTGGGTATCTCTAATTTTCTAGAAGAGATCTCTAGTCTTTTCCATTATGTTGTTTGCCTCTATTTCTTTGCATTGATCACTGAGTAAGGCATTCTTATCTCTTCTTGCTCTTCTTTGGAACTCTTCATTCAAATGGGAATATCTTTCCTTTTCTCCTTTGCCTTTTGCATCCGTTCTTTTCACAGCTATTTGTAAGACCTCCTCAGACAGCCATTTTGCTTTTTTGCATTTCTTTTCCATGGGGATGGTCTTGATCCCTGTCTCCTGTACAATGTCATGAGCCTCCATCCATAGTTCATCAGGCACTCTATCAGATCTAGTCCCTTAAATCTATTTCTCACTTCCACTGTATAATCATAAGGAATTTGACTTAGGTCATACCTGAGTAGTCTGGTTGTTTTCCCTACTTCCTTCAATTTAAGTCTGAATTTGACAATAAGGAGTTCATGATCTGAGCCACAGTCAATTCCTGGTCTTGTTTTTCCTGACTGTATAGAGCTTTTCCATCTTTTGCTGCAAAGAATATAATCAGTCTGATTTCAGTGTTGACCATCTGGTGATGTCCATGTGTAGAGTCTTCTCTTGTGTTGTTGGAAAAGGGTGCTTCCTAAGACCAGTGTGTTCTCTTGGCAAAACTCTATAAGCCTTTGCCCTGCTTCATTCCGTATTCCAAGGCCAAATTTGCCTGTTACTCCAAGTGTTTCTTGACTTCCTACTTTTGCATTCCAGTCCCCTATAATGAAAAGGACATCTTTTTTGGGTGTTAGTTCTAAAAGGTCTTATAGGTCTTCATAGAACCATTTCACTTCAGCTTCTTCAGTGTTACTGATTGGGGCATAGGCTTGGATTACTGTGATATTGAATGGTTTACCTTGGAAATGAACAGAGATCATTCTGTCGTTTTTGAGATTGCATCCAATTACTGCATTTCAAACTCTTTTGTTGACCATAATGGCTACTCCATTTCTTCTAAGGGATTCCTGCCCACAGTAGTAGATATAATGGTCCTCTGACTTAAATTCACCCATTCCAATCCATTTTAGTTTGCTGATTCCTAGAATGTCAATGTTCACTCTTGCCACCTCCTATTTGACTTCCGATTTGCCTTGATTCATGGACCTGACATTCCAGGTTCCTATGCAATATTGCTTTTTAGAGCATCAGACCTTGTGTCTATCACCCGTCACATCCACAACTGGATATTGTTTTTGCTTTGGTTCCATGCCTTCATCCTTTCTGGAGTTGTTTCTCCACTGATCTCCAGTAGCATATTGGGCACCTAATGACCAGGGAGTTCCTCTTTCAGTATCCTATCATTTTGTACTTTATTAATTATTTTACTAATAATTAAATAATTAAATTTCACTGTTTAATTATTTCCATAATCACAGATCAGATCAGATCAGATCAGTCGCTCAGTCGTGTCCGACTCTTTGCGACCCCATGAACTGCAGCACGCCAGGCCTCCCTGTCCATCACCAGCTCTCGGAGGTCACTCACACTCACATTCATTGAGTCAGTGATGCCATCCAGCCATCTCATCCTCTGTCATCCCCTTCTCCTCCTGCCCCAATTAAATAGTTAAATTTAACTATTTAATAATTTCATAAATTAATTAATAAAATAAAACAATTCATTACTAAGAATTAAAATTTTAATAAAATTAAAATATGCAGTTAACAATAAATGTAACTAAATAAAAATAAAAATTAAAATTGATTATTAATTATAAATCACTAATGTTACCAGTTATTCATTATTTATAACTTATTAATTCATCAATTTATTAATTATTTATTAATAATTCCTAATTCAATCATTTATGGAGTATTAATTAATAATTAGTGTATTAATAATTAGTGTATTAGTTATTTAATTAATTTAATGCTTACCTCAGTTACTAATTAACTGTTAATTACTATTAAATATTACTATCATTCATTGTTCACCATAAAAATGATATTGTTATTACTTATTAGTTATTATAAAAATGCATATAAAAATATAATTAAAATTAGTTAGTTCAGTCGCTCAGTCATGTCTGACTCTTTGTTACCCCATGAATCGCAGCACGGCAGGTCTCCCTGTCCATCACCAACTCCCAGAGTTCACTCAGATTCATGTCCATCCTGTCAGGGATGCCATCCAGCTATTTCATCCTCTGTCATCCCCTTCTCCTCTTGCCCCCATTCTCTTCCATCATCAGAGTCTTTTCCAATTAGTCAACTCTTTGCGTAAGGTGGCCAAAGTATGGGAGTTTTAGCTTAAGCATCATTCCCTCCAAAGAAATCCCAGGGCTGATCTCCTTCAGAATGGACTGGTTGGATCTCCTTGCAGTCCAGGGGACTCTCAAGAGTCTTCTCCAACACCACAGTTCAAAAGCACCTATTCTTTGGCGCTCAGCCTTCTTCACAGTCCAAATTTCACATCCATACATGACCACAGGAAAAACCATAGCCTTGACTAGACGGACCTTTGTTGACAAAGTGATGTCTCTGCTTTTCAATATGCTATCTATGTTGGACATAACTTTCCTTCCAAGGAGTAAGCGTCTTTTAATTTCACGGCTACAGTCACCATTTGCAGTAATTTTGGAGCCCAAGAAAATAAAGTCTGACACTGTGTCCACTGTTTCCCCATCTATTTTCCATGAAGTGATGGGACCAGATGCCATGATCTTCATTTTCTGAATATTGATCTTTAAGCCAACTTTTTCCCTCTCCTCTTTCACTCTCATCAAGAGGCTTTTGAGTTCCTCTTCACTTTCTGCCATAAGGGTGGTGTCATCTGCATATCTGAGGTTATTGGTATTTCTCCTGGCAATCTTGATTCCAGCTTGTGTTTCTTCCAGTCCAGCATTTCTCATGATGTACTCTGCATATAAGTTAAATAAACAGGGTGACAATATACAGCCTTGATGTACTCCTTTTCCTATTTGGAACCAGTCTGTTGTTTCATGTCCAGTTGTAATTGTAGCTTCCTGATCTGTATACAAATTTCTCAAGAGGTAGATCTGGTGTTCTGGTGTTCCCATCTCTTTCAGAATTTCCCACAGTTTATTGTGATCCACAAAGTCTTTGGCATAGTCAATAAAGCAGAAATTGATGTTTTTCTAGAACTCTCTTGCTTTTTCCATGATCCAATGGATGTTGGCAATTTGATCTCTGGTTCTTCTGCCTTTTCTAAAGCCAGCTTGAACAGCATATACATTAATATAATTAATTATATATTAATACAATTTATAGATATTAATTACTTAATATATTAATATAATTAGGATACAAATATAATTATTTTAAATATAAATAATAAATTAATTATCATTAATTATTCATTATTGATTTAATCACTTACTAGCTTAGTTGATTATTTGATTAATAATTTAATTAATTAATTAATCACCCAGTTAATTATTTGACTTATTTGATTAACTATTGACTTAATTATTAAATATTCAATTTTATTTGATTACTAATTCGATTAATGATTCAATTAATAATTTAACCAATAATTCCATTACTGATTTAATTATCCACTTAAATATTTGATGAATAATTTAATTAACCATTTAAATGATCAGGTAATTAGTTATTTAGCTATCTAGTTGAATATTTTATTAGTTGTTTAATATTTTGATTAATAATTTATATAATTATCTGATTAAACTTTGTACAGTTTGTTGTTTGTTTATTTTATTAATAATTTGATTAATTTTTCTATTATACAATTACTCATTTGATTTTAATTTGTTTGACAATTCAATTAATAATTTTGAATGATTTAACTATCCAGTTAAAGATTTGATAATTAAACTAAGAATTTCAGTTCCAGTTAATTATTTGATTAATAATTTGTTTACTTTTAAGTAATAATATAAATAATTTTATTAACAATTTAATATACAGTTAATTATATGAATAATGATTTAATTAAAATTTAATTATTTATTTAATCATACAGTTATGATTTGATTAATAATTTGATTTAATTTTGTGTAATTATCTAGTTATCCAATTAGTTATTTGATTAATAATTCAATTGATAATTTAATATTTAATCATTTGACTAATTATTCAGTTAATGATTTAATTGATTATTCAATTATCCAGTTTATTATTTGATTAATAATTTAACTTATAATTCTTGAGGTCCCCATTGCACCTCGAGAAGAATCACCATATTCATCCCTCAACGTGAGATATGCCAGGATTCTCTTGCATCAACTGGAGAGCAATCCCAAGTTCCCCTTCACAACTCAAAAGGAGGCTTGACTCCTTTTCTCCAACTCAAGATGTTCCCCACGATACCAGTCACAACTGGAGAGAAAACCCATGTTCCCGATCTCATCTTGATGAGGGCCAATTCCCCTGCTTCGAGTCGAGAGGAATCCCAACTTCACCCTCGCATTTCAAGAGGAGGCCTAGCTCACCTATTGCAACTCAAGAGGATCTCCAAGTTCTGCATTGCAAATCAAGACAAACCCTGAGTTTCCCACTGCAAGTTGAGAAGAACCCCGTATTCCCCATCTCATTTCTTGCTGAGGGCTGATTCTCCTGCTCCAACTCGAGAGGTATCCCAACTTACCCCTGGCTTCTCAAGAAGAAGCCTGTCTCACCTATGGCAAATCAAGGGGATCCCCAAGTTCCCCGTCACAATTGGAGAGAAGCCCTGAGTTTCTCGATAGAAGCCACATCTCAAAATGAAATCCGGGTCCCTGCTGCAAATCGAGATGTGGTCCATTTTCCCTTCAGTGACTGGAGAGGAGCCCCAAGTTCCCTGTACCACTTTACACTAGCCCCAAGACCCTGATGCAACTGTAGAGGATTCCCAAGAATAGATTAACCCTCCACAATTGGAGAAGAGCCCTTTATGGCAACAAAATAGGAAGCCTCATACCACGACTAACCCAGAGACCTGCCCTGCCACAAATATCCAGTAGCTTGCTGAACTTCACAACTAGAAAATATGTCCCTTCTCATTACAACCATAGAGGAGTCACCCACTTCCCCATTTGAGAATAGCACTCTACTGCATCTAAAGGGTAGTCAAACTACCACAATTAAAGAGAAGTTCCCCTGCCACAAGAGAGGTGGCTGCAAACAAAACTAGAGACAAGCATACTCACAACAAATAAAAAGTACACCCCCACTGCAATTAAAGTGGAGCCCATGCTGCATCTAGAGAGTAGCCTCCTGCACACTGCATTTAAACAGGGTCCAGGTTGCACATCACTGCTACAGAGGATCTGCTCCAGATACATGAATCTAGTTCAAGAGGAGTCTCCACCTCAACTCTAAAGGAACCCCGAGTCATATGCTACAACTCAAAAGGCACCCTGAGTTCCCTGCTGCAATTTCACAGGATCCCTAGGCTGAAACAAGAAAAGTGGGTCACTGGACCAAGTGAGAGATTGGCTCCCCGGCCAAAACTGAAGTTGATTTCCCAGGCACAACTAGTGATGTGTCCCCCAGGATATCAGACCTAGAGAGAAGACCTTATGCCTCCAATGGAGACAATCTACCTGAAGGAAGTCGATTGCAGGCCCTCACAACTAGAGAGCAGGAATCCCACGAATAGAAATTAGGAACCCATAACATCAAAAGCAGAGAGGACCTTCCCTGTGGAGATATGCACACCCCAACTGGAGAGAACCCAGCCTCAACCCTCAAGAGGAGCCCTCAACCACAACTTGAGAGGAGCCCATTGGCCATCACATGCAGAGAGGAGCCCTTCTTCTGCTAAGACACACGAAGCTCACACCACAAGGAGAGAGGAGCTGGCACACCACCACTAAAGAGAATCATAGCACCTGCAGCTACAGAGTTTACCCCAATCACAATGATAGAGTAGTCCCTTGCCAAAACTAGTGAGCAGCCACCCATCATTGCATCAAGAAAGGTGCCAACTTGCACATCCCTGCTAGAGATGAGTCACCGCAAGAAAACTCAACAGGACATCCCACCAAAGTCACCAGGAACCCTGAGGACCAACCAACCTTGAGGAGAACCGCGACTTCTGTGCCACAAGTCCAATGGAATCATGCATCCTGAGATGCAAATCCATAGGAACTCTGATTTCTTGCTGCACATCGAGAAGAGCTCTCAGAACCCTGTGGCAACTCTCAAGGAAACCTTGAGCTTCCAGCTACTAGAGAAGAACCCCGAGTTTCTGCTGCAACTCCAGAGGAGGCCCAACTCCCCAGCTGCAACTCAAGAGGAAACACAACTTCTCCACTCAACTCAAAAGGAGTCCTCACTCCTTGTTGCCACTCTAGACGTATCCCTAGACCCCCATCACAACTCGAGAGGAACCCCTAGTTACCTGCCGCAAGTGGAAAAGACAGTAAGATTCCCATCAATCCAAGATAAGGCCTGATTCCCCTTCAGCGCTCGAATGGAACCCCATGTTTCCTCTCACAACACGACGGGAGGTTCGACTCCCCTGTGGCAACTCTAGAAAATCCCGAATTCCCTGCCTTAACTCGACAGGAGGACTGACAGCCTTTTTACCACTCAAGAGGAAAGGAGAGGCCTATGCATCAACATGAGACAAGGCCTGACGCCCCTCTTGCAACTCAAGAGGAACCCTGAGATCTCTGTTGCAACTGAAAAGGAACTCCAAGTTTCCCACCTCAACTCGAGATGATCCCCTATTTCTCTGTGAAGCAAATCGAGAGGAATCTCGAGGTGCCCCTCGCAACTTGAAAGGACGCCTGACCCCTCTGAGGCAACCCAAGCATTTCCTGAGATCCCATCACAACTCGAAAGGAACCCCGAGTTTCCCACATCAACTTGAGATGACGTGAACTTGAATGGAGGTCCTCAAAATTACAGCAGAGCAATCCCACGAAAAACAGTGAGGAGATCCCAGTGCCAAAAGTTAAGAGGATGCCCCACCTTATTGAGACTAACCACCAGTATTGAAAAGGTGGCATCATCACAATTCAAGAGGAGCTCAGAGTCCACTGCCTCAACTTAAGAGGAGCCTTCCACAGTGACTTGAGAGGAACTCAAAGTTGTGCACTGTACTTGAGAGGAACATTGAGTACCTGCTGCAAATTGAGAGGAGCCCCGAGTCCTCTGTTGCAACTCAAGAGGGACCCTAAGTTCCCTTCCACAACTCGAAAGGATCCCAAGAAACCTGCTACAACTTGAGAGGAGGCACCACCAGAACTCAAGAAAAGCTCTGAGTCCCCTGTCTCAACTCAAGAGGAGCTTTCTTGGCAAATTAAGATAAGACTCAGAAAAATTAAAGAGGAGCACCACACCACCACAGAAGAGGAGCTCAGGCACATATCACTGAGAGAGAAGTACCCATGGCACAATTAGTGCAATGCAGCTCGCCACAACTAGAGAGGCGCCCACACACCACATCTGGAGAAGAGCTCCAATGCACATTTCAGCTATTGCAGAAAAGCCCTGCCCAATGTACGTAGAGAGGAGACCCCCACTGCAATTAGAAATTTGACCACCTACGACAACTCGAGAGTTGAACCCCAGTGCAACTAGAGAGGAGCCTTTTGAATAAAAGTAAATTGGAAACCTCACCACAACTAGAGATATGCCCCTTGCACACAACAACTAGAGTAATGACTGCAACAACTTGAAGGAGCCACCATATCACAACTAAAGAGAAACCCCCAGTACAGTTCAACTACAGAGACCCCTGGCCACAATTTGTGTGTTGACCATGCATTACAATGAGATAAGAGCATGCAAACTACAGTGCAACTAGAGAGGAACCACTGAGTCCTTTGTTGCAACACGAGAGGAGCCACCAGCCCCAGTGACAGAGGAACCCCCACCAAAACTGGAGAGGTCTCCCTTGCCACATGTACAGAGGTGACCAGCAAGGCATAAAGTGGATCCCCTCTGCTGTACATAGAGATGAGCCCCATGAAGTAACTTGAGAGGAGGCCTTCACAAGCAGAGAGGAGCATCCATGCAAAAATGTGTGAGAAACACTGAGTGCCAAAAGAAGAAAGTAACCCCCTTCACAGTGACCTATCACCACCTAAGAGGAGGGACTGCTGCAACTCTAGAGGAGCCCCGAGTCCACAACTGCAACTGAAAAGAAGGACTTCACTGCTATTCAAGAGAAGACACTGGCAACAAGGTGAGACCATGGCCCCAGACACCATATATAGAGAGGAGTCACCTGTGGGAAATATAGATGAGTCCCCCAACAACAATAAGGATGCCTTACACATTGCAATGAGAGTGGATTACCCTCAGATATTGCAGCTGAAGAGCCCCTAACCATAGCTAGAAAGGAGCCTTCACACCACAACTGGAGAGTAGGCCACTAGCACACCACAACTAGAAAAGAGCGGCTATAACACAGCTAGAGATAATCCCTAACCACAACTAGAGAGGAGCTTGCACATCACAATTAGAGAGAATCAAGCCCACCACAACTACAGAGTTGACCCCAACCACAACTAGAGTAAAGATCCATGCCAAAACAAGTGAGTAGTCACTGGGAAATTGCAACAAGAGAGGAACCATACTACACATCCCTGCTAGAGAAGAGTCTACCCCAAGACAACTTGTGAGGAGGCTCCCCTGTAACTCAAGAGAAACCCTGAGTAAACTCCAACTATAGAGGGTCCTTGAATTCCCCACCATGGCTCAAGTGGAACCCTGAAACCTGTACTTCAACTCGAGAAGAACCCTAAGCTTCCACCACAACTCAAGAGGAGTTGTGAGTACTCTGCTGCAACTAGAGAAGGACCCCAAGTTTCTCTCTACAACTCAAGAAGAAACACGTGTTCCTAGACACAACTCAACTGAAGCCCCAGGTACCCTGTTGCCACTTGAAAGGAAGCCCCAGTTCCTCTACTGCAACTTGAGAGAAACCCTGAGTTGCCTCTCTCATCTCAAGAGGAGGCCCGACTCCCCAACTGAAGAGGAATCCCAAGTTAGCCCGCCATAACTCAAAATAACCCTAAGCACCCTGCTGCATTTCAACAGGAGGCACCACCACATCACAAGAAGAGCTCTGAGTCCCTTGCTTCAACTCAAGAAAGGCTCTCATGGCAAACTGAGATAAGACTTCAGCAAAACTAGAGGAGCACCATGCCACTCCAAGAGAGGGACTCAGGTATACATTCCTACAAGAGAGGAGCATCCACGACACAATTAGAGAAGTGCAGCTCACCACAATTTGAGAGGAGCCCAAATACCACACTTGGACAACAGCCCCACTTCACATTGCAACTATTGAGGAAAACCCCTCCCCATTGTAACTAGAGAGAAGACTCACCACCACAACCAGATAGTGGATCCCCACTTCAGTTAGCAAAGAGCCTTCTGGATAAAACTAGATTGGAAACCCCAGCACAACTAGAGAGTATCCCCTTGCCCACAGCAAACAGAATAACAACTACAACGACTCAAAGGAGCCACCACACCACAAACAGAGAGAAACCCCTAGTACATGCAACTAGAGAGAACCCCAGGCCACAACTAGTGTGTTGAACATGTTCCACAATGAGAGAGGAGCCGGCACCCCAAATCTGGACAAGAGTCCCCCACATACCACAAAGATTGAAGAACACCACTCCCCAACACAACTAGAGAGAAACAACCGAGTCATTTGTTACAACACGAGAGGAATCACTGGCCACAATGACAGAGGAAATGCCCACCAAAACTAGTGAGGTTTCCTCTGCCACAAGTATAGAGGTGTCCACCAAGACATCACACATAGAGAGAATCCTCTCTGTAGAAAATAGAGAGTATCACCCTGAATTAACTCGAGAGGGGGCCCTCGTAAGTTGAGAGGAGCGAACACGAATAAAATTGTGAGGAATATCTAGTGCCAAAAGAAGAGAGGAACCCTCTGCAGAGCCCCCCATTGCAACCTAAAAGGAGGGATCACTGAAAACCTAGAGGAGCCCCGAGTCCACAACCACAAGTCAGGAGGAGGACTCCACCACTTAAGAGAAGCCCCCGGTGACAATGTGAGAATATGCACACGGGCATCATACCTAGAGAGGAGTGACTATGTGGTAAATAAAGATGATTAACCTCCATCTCAAGAGGAAACATGAATTCCTTGCCACAGCGCAAAGGACATCTTGAGTCCCATGCTGCACCTCGATAGGGACCCCAAGTTCTTCAGTGCAACTCAAGAGGAACCCTGAGTTCCCTGCCTCAACTTGAGACTAGGCTCGACTCCCTTGCTGCTATTCGAGAGGAACTTGTATTCCCCGTTGGAACTCAAAATGAGCACCAAGCCCCCCTGAGGCACCTTGAGAAGATTCCCAAGACCACCACTGCAATTCAAGAGCAATCATGAGAATCCAGCTTAACTGAAGAGGATCCCTGTTCCCCATCACGAGGACAGCCCCCAGAAACAAAGACAGAGGAACTCCCCCACCAACAGGAGAGGATCCCCTCACCACAATGAGAGCGGGGTCCCCAGGACATCCCAACTAAAAAAAGAGTCACTCGGCCACAAATAGAGATGAGCCCATGGAAGTATCTAGAAAGGAGCTCCGCAAAATTAGAGAGGGACAATCCCATGTAAAACTAGTGAGGAGACTCAGTGTGAGAAGTAGAGAGTCAGTCTCACCCCATGGAGACAACCCACCACAACTCAGGAGGAAGCATCACCGCAACTTGAGAGGAGCTCTGAGTCCCGTGACTCAACTAAAGAGGGGCTTTCCACGGCAACCAGAAAGGATCTCCTAGTTCCTCTGTACTTGAGCAGAACACTCCACAACACATCACCACAACTGAAGTGGAGCTCCGAGTTCACTGCTGCAACTCTGGAAGAACCCTGAGTTCCCTGCCACAATTCAAAAGGACCCCGAACCAGCTGCTGCAACTCGAGAGGAGGCAGCACCAGAACTCGAGAGGATCTCTGAGTCCCTTTCCTCCGCTCAAGAGGAGGTCTCACAGCAAATCAAGATAAGACCTCAGCACAACCAGAGAGGAGCAGCACACCATCACGAGAGAAGGGACCAGGTCATATCACTGTAAGAGAAGAGCACCCACAGCACAATTAGAGAAGTGCAGCTTGCCACATCTAGTGAGGAACCCACACACCACATCTCAAGAACCCCACTGCAAATATTGAGGAAAAGCCCTGCCCATTACCAATGGAGAGGAGAACCCCACCACAACTAGACTTGAACACCCACCACAACTAGAGAGTTGAATCCCACTGCAAATACAGAGGAGTCTTCTGGATAAAACTAGATTGGAAAACCCACCACAACTAGAAAGGAGCCCCTCACCAAAACTCAAGAGGAGCCTCCTGATTCATCTAGACAGGATCTGCTTTCCCCTTTTAGAGGCGTCCTGAGCTCCCATAGCATATTGATATGTGCTTCCTGAGACAAATAAAGAGGAACCCACAACCTCAAGTACAGAGATGCCCTCACCACAACTTGAGAGCCCTGTGAACACCACAATTAGTTTGGAGTCCCCTGGCACAATAAGTTGCACCCTGCCACAATTAGAGAGGAGTATGCATACCACAACTAGAGACAAGTTACCCACAACTAGCCAGGAGCCCCTGGAAATTGACTTAGAGAGGAGCCCACCAGCAAAACAATAGACAAGCACCCTGCCACAGCTCCATACGAGCCTATATTCCTCATGTAGAGAAGAGCCACACAGACATTCTGCCTATTAAGGAAAAGCCCCTTCCAAGGCACCAAGAGAAAAGCACCCTCAATGCAACTACAGATTTGACTACCCATCACAACAAGAGAGGGTCAAACCCAACAAAATTACTGAGGAACTCCTAGCACCAATGGTGGAGAAGACCTCCCCTGCGGAGTGACCCATACCCCAACCAGAGAGGACACATCTTTGCAACTCAAAGGGAGGCCTCCACCACAACTCAAGAGGAGCCCACTGGACATCACACATAGAGAGGAGTCACTCTGCTGCTAATAAAGATGAACCTAACACCATAAGTAGAGAGAAGCTTGCACACTAAAGAGAATCAAACCCATAACTACAGAGCTGACCCCGACCACAATAATAGAGCAGTCCCATGCCAAATCTAGTGAGTAGCCACCTGACATTGCAACAAGACAGGAGCCACTGCACATCCCTGCTAGAGATGAGTTTCCCCAAGACAACTTGAGAGGAGGTCCCACCACAAGTCGAGAGGGATCCTAAATACCCCTCCCAAACTCAAGAGAAACCCCAGTAACCTACCACAGCTCAAGTGGAACCCTGAGACCCACGCAGCAACACGAGAGGAACACTGAGTTACCATTGCATCTTGAGAGGAGCTCTGAGTCCCCTGCTGCAACTCTAGAGGAACCCCAAGTTTCCCTCTGCAACTCAAGATAAATCCCAAGATCCCCACTACAACTTGAGAGGAGGCCCTTCTCTTCTGCTGCAAATTGAGAGAAAGCCCAAGTTTCCCAGAGCAACTCAAGAAGAGCCCCAAGCCCCCTGATGCAACTTAAGAGGCTTTCCATGAGGAGCCAAACTCACCACAATTTTAGAGGAGCACTCTATCACAACAGGAGAGGAAGCCTCGTACCACTTCTAAAGAGTAGACCCTTGCCCCTGCCACAACTAGAGAGGAGTCTGTAAACCACAACTAGAGAGGAGCTGAAACAAAAACGTCAGTTGTCCCCAATGCAACTAAAGTGGAGCCCAATGCGGAACTATACGGTAGCATACCACACATAACAATGAGACATGAGCCAGCTGCTAATCACTACTAGAGAAGAGTTGCCTCATGCAGCTCAAGAGAAGGCCCAATCATAACTGTACAGGAACCCTGTAAGTCACCTGTCCTAACTTGAGAGGATCCCTGAGTCCTCCACCATAACTCTACAGGAGCACTATATTATCACAAAGAAGGAGCCCTTGCCAACAAACAGAGGATCCCTCCACCAGAACTGGAAATGATTCCCCAGCCAAAATTAGAGAGGAGCCCTTTGGAACATTGCAACTAGAGAGGTGGCCCTCTGTCACTAATAGAGACGTGGACCCTGACATAACTTGAGATGAGCCTCTCACCATTAGAGTGGAGCAACCCCATGAAAACTAGAAAGGAGACCCCAGTGCCACAATGAGAGAGAACACTCTTCCCACAGAGAACCCCCAGAGGCTTCACCACTGCAATTAGAGAGGAGCCCCGAGTCTCCACCTGAACTTGAGGGAAGGCCTATGCCAAA
Source organism: Tragelaphus eurycerus (assembly GCA_935064755.1). Classification (NCBI taxonomy): domain Eukaryota; kingdom Metazoa; phylum Chordata; class Mammalia; order Artiodactyla; family Bovidae; genus Tragelaphus; species Tragelaphus eurycerus. The sequence goes on along the minus strand of CAKXYN010000420.1, from coordinate 87,165 downwards.
ACTCGGGAGAAACCTATGACCACAATGAGAGAGGAACACACCCACCAAAACTGGAGATTGCCCCACCACTACAACTGGAGAGAAGACCCAGGATATCACACATAAAGAGGTCTCCCTCCACCGCAAATAGATACGAACCTCTGCTGCAAGTCAAATAGTATCCCCTACCACCGACAGAGAGGAATAACCTCAACACAACTAGAGAGTATAAGTCACATGCAACTAGAGAGGATCCCCCTGAACATCGATAATTGAGAGGAGCATTCCTGCACATCAGCATTAGACAGAGGCCTTCTTTCAAAACTAGAGAGGAGGCTCCCATGCCCTAACTAAAGAGAAGAGGCCATGTGATAATTAGAGAGTAGGCTCATGGATATCACACCTGGAAAGACTGCCTGTGCACATTACTACCAGAGAGTAAATCCTCTCCATATTTTGAAAGGGAAATTCAACCCCAATGCTAGAGGTGACCTCTGCATACTAAAACTAGAGAAGAGCCCAACTAACCCAACTGGAGAGGAGACTGCATAACACAACTAGAGAGGTGCCCACCAACACAATTAAGAGTTGACCCCCGACACCAACTAGAGAGGAACCCCAAGCCACAGGTAATTTAACCACCAACACATTGCAGCTACACAGAAACTACCCTGCACATTGCTACTAGAGAGGAACCACCCCACCACAACATGAGTGGAGGCACCACCTCAACTTGAGGGGAATACAAACTCCTATGATGCAACTCAAAAGGAGTCTGCCACCACCACAAGAGTAAAGACACACATTGCAACTAGAGATGAGCCCACCAGGACACCACATGAAGAAAGAAAGCCCCACACCCTGCTCCTAGAGAGGAGCAATCTCATACACCACGTCTAGAGAGGAGGCTTCACACCACTACTAAAGAGTTGCCCCTCAAGCCACAAATAGAAGTTGCCAGGAGGCAGCATGAGGAGCTCCACCCATGGCAAAGGAGGAAGGAGGTCATGAGAAAGGAGGCTCGGCATACACAAAGGCAGCATCAAGCCTCAGGAGTTCCTCTGGATAGTCTCGAGCATCTACCCTCCAAAACCAGGTCTGCCTACTTTATTGCTTTATGATCTCACCTCTGACTTTACTGTCCCCCAACACCATCTTGCACTCTCTGATAAAAAGTTAACTTACAGCTCCAGTTAATAAAGTTCCTGGACATTAGGAGTATTTAAATCCAAACCCCTCAGATAGCTCTCTAACTGGCTTGACAAGTTTACCCAGACTCCTACAGCTATGCATACGATTGTTTACAGTCTCCCAGCCTCGAGAGGCACAGGAAGCTTAAGATATTCAAATAGATTAGAACCTCTGCTGCTGCTGCTGCTGCAAGTCACTTCAGTCGTGTCCGACTCTGTGCGACCCCATAGACGGCAGCCCACCAGGCTCCCCCATCCCTAGGATTCTCCAGGCAAGAACACTGGAGTGGGTTGCCATTTCCTTCTCCATTAGAGCCTCTAAGAGAGTTAGAAACTGCCAGAAAAAAACTAGTAAAAGATTTCATTGATGAGCCAATGCTTGCTGCCAAGTTTCCACATCCCCTGTATTGCATCCTTGAATGTGTATTCATTAATATACTTGGTATGTAGAAAAAATAAGTAGTGGCCTTGGTGTTAGCAACTTTAGACCTTTAAGGTAATAAATTCTTTCCTTTGTTGTAAACCCACTGCACCTCTGCCCTATAGGAATGCAACATTATCTAACACCTTTGGAGGATGGCACCAAACCTTAAAATAATTGCTCTTAGAGAAAATAAGTCTTATGGATTGACAAACCTTTTTCAAGAGTCATAAAATGTTAATAGGCCTTCTGGCCAGAAGATGATGTAAATCACCTAAACCACTTGTATACGATAAACTTTCAGGAAAGAAACCCGGTTTTGATTAGGATCAAAGACTGCTGACTTTGCATGATTTCACATCCCCTATTATCCTCTATTAATGCCAAAGAATGCTCAAACTACCGCACAATTGCACTCATCTCACACGCTAGTAAAGTAATGCTCAAAATTCTCCAAGCCAGGCTTCAACAATATGTGAACCATGAACTTCCTGATGTTCAAGCTGGTTTTAGAAAAGGCAGAGGAACCAGAGATCAAATTGCCAACATCCGCTGGATCATCGAAAAAGCAAGAGAGTTCCAGAAAAACATCTATTTCTGCTTTATTGACTATGCCAAAGCCTTTGACTGTGTAGATCACAATAAACAGTGGAAAATCCTGAAAGATATGGGAATACCAGACCACCTGATCTGCCTCTTGAGAAATTTGTATGCAGGTCAGGAAGCAATAGTTAGAACTGGACATGGAACAACAGACTGGTTCCAAATAAGAAAAGGAGTACGTCAAGCCTGTATATTGTCACCATGTTTATTTAACTTATATGCAGAGTACATCATGAGAAATGCTGGACTGGAAGAAACACAAGTTGGAATCAAGATTTCTGGGAGAAATATCAATAATCTCAGATATGCAGATGACATCACCCTTATGGCAGAAAGTGAAGAGGAACTAAAAAGCCTCTTGATAAAATTGAAAGAGGAGAGTGAAAAAGTTGGCTTAAAGCTCAACATTCAGAAAACGAAGATCATGGCATCTGGTCCCATCACTTCATGAGAAATATATGGGGAAACAGTGGAAACAGTGTCAGACTTTCTTTTTCTGGGCTCCAAAATCACTGCAGATGGTGACTGCAGCCATGAAATTAAAAGATGCTTATCCCTTGGAAGGAAAGTTATGACCAACCTAGATAGCATATTCAAAAGCAGAGACATTACTTTGCAAACAAAGTTTCGTCTAGTCAAGGATATGGTTTTTCCTGTGTTCATGTATGGATGTGAGAGTTGGACTGTGAAGAAGGCTGAGCGTCAAAGAATTGATGCTTTTGAACTGTGGTGTTGGAGAAGACTCTTGAGAGTCCCTTGGACTGCAATAAGATCCAACCAGTCCATTCTGAAGGAGATCAGCCCTGGGATTTCTTTGGAAGAAATGATGCTAAAGCTGAAACTCCAATATTTTGGCCACCTCATGCGAAGAGTTGACTCATTGGAAAAGAGTTTGATGCTGGGGGGATTGAGGGCAAGAGGAGAAGGGGAAGACAGAGGATGAGATGGCTGGATGGCATCACTGACCCGATGGATGTGAGTCTGAGTGAACTCCGGGATTTGTTGATGGACAGGTAGGCCTGGCGTGTTGTGATTCATGGGGTCGCAGAGTTGGACACGACTGAGCAACTGATCTGATCTGATCTGATGTGATTATCCTCTATGTGTAACTTAAGGTATAAAAGCCCCTGTTGAAAATAAAGCTATGGGCCTTGCTCATCGAAGCTTGGTCTCCCCATGTCATTCTTTTTTCTCAATTTCTGGCTGAAGTTTCCATCTGGAGTGCAGAAGTCCTCTGCGACCATTTATTTGCCTGAGCTTCTAAGACCCACTCAAGAAGGTGCCTAAAGTGGGGCACCTTCCACTATCTGAGAGGACACCTGCGGCCTCTGTGGTCAGAGCTAACTTGATGTCACAGGTTATATTGATTTTCCGCGTAAACCAAGCCACTCAGGCTCTTTTCTTCGCTGAATTTTCCTACTGAGCTATCCTCATTCTATTACTCTTTATATCTCTAATTAATATTTAAATAAAACTATTGTATCCAGTGAACTCGCCGAAACCATCTCACCTTCGAATACCCTGGATCAGCCGGGGCTGGACCCTGGCAAGAAATGAGCAAGCAAACTGCACCGAGAGAAGAGCCTCACAGCATCATGCAATATGACAGGAGTTCCCACTCCACAACTAGAGCAGACTTCCCCAGGCACAGCACAACTAGGGAGGTGCACCCCGACACATCACAACTTTGAACACAACCACCAAAACCAGAGACCTGAATACATGCAGCAGCTAGATAGTTGATTCCCATGTGCAACTAGTGAAGAGCACACCACTGCAACTAGAGAAGAACCACCATCCCATATATCATATCTAGAGTGTAAATCCACTGCCAGAACTAGAGTGGACACCCTTGCCACAGGTAAATAGAAGCCGGCCACACACATCACAATTAGAGAAAAGTGTCCATGCACATCAAAACTAGAGTGGAACTCCCACATGGGTCATAATGAAAGAGGAGGCCAGCAATGTAATTAGAGAGGAAACTCATGCTGCAATTAGAGATAAGCCCCCATGAACATTGCCATTAGACAGGATCATACTCGTACATCACAATTAGAAAGAAGCCCCCAGCCATGACCAGAGAGGAGCCCACCATGCTGCAACTAAAAATGACTCCTTCTGCCACAACTATAGTCTCCTGTAAATCACAACAAGAAAAAAGGCTTCTTCATATCACAGAGAGGAGCCAGCCTCACCACAATTTGAGAAGAACACTCTACTGCACCTAGAGAGGAGCCCAGCTACCACAACTAAAGAGGAGCACCCTGCCACAACTAGAGAGTAGTCTGCAAATGACAACTAGAGAGGAGCTGACCCACCACAAATAAAAAGTGCACCCCCACTGCATCTATAGTAAAGCCCCATGCCACAACTAGACAGTAGCCTTCTGCACATTGCAAGTAGGTAGGGGCCAGCCTGAACATCGCTATTAGAGAGGATCTGACCAACTGACACTTGATGGGAGGATCCACCACAACTCTCAAGGGGCCCCAAGTCACCCGTGGTAACTCAAGAGGCACCAGAAGTTCCCTGCTGCAATTTGACAGAAGCACTCAGCTGTAACAAGGAAAGGAGCCACGGGCCAAAACGACAGACAGGCTCCCCAGCCAAAACCGAAGTGGATTCCTCCAGCAAAACTAGAATGCAATCCCATGAGAAGACCCTTCTGCCCCAAATAGAGACGAGCTCCATGAAGTAAGTCAAGTGGTGTCCCTCACAACCAGAGAGCAGCAATCCCACTAATGTTAATGAAGAACCCCTAGCAACAAAAGTAGAGAGGACCTCCCCTGTGGAGGCAATCACACTCCAACCAGAGAGGACACAGCCCTGCAACTCAATAGAAGTCTGCTGGACATCACAGAGACAGACGAGCCCCTCTGCTGCTAATAGAGTTGAACCTCAAACCACAAAGAGAGAGGAGCTTGCACGCCATAACTAGAGGAAATCGAAACCACAACAACTACAGAGTTGACTCTGATCACAATGACAGACAAGTCCCAGGCCAAAAGTAGTGAGTAGCCAACTGACAATGCAACAAGTCATGAGCCAACCTGCACATCCCTACTAGAGATGAGTCGGCTCAAGACACCTCTAGAGGAGGCCCCACCACAAGTCGAGAGAAACCCTTAGTATAACCCCAACTCGAGGGGAACACCAAGTTCCCCACCACAGCTTGTATGGAACTCTGAGTCTTTTGGTGCAACACAACAACACTGAGTTCATGCTGTGACTTGAAAGGAGATCTGAGTCTCCTGCTGCAACTTGAGAGGAACCCCGAGTTCCCTGTTGCAACTCTAGAAGAGACCTAACTGCCTGTTGCAACTCAAGAGGAACCATGAGAATATGCCTAAATTCAAGAGGAGCCCTATTCTGCATCATATTGAGAACTCCCAGCAACAAAGATGGAGGCACTCCCCTGCCAGAGCTGGAGAGGATCCCCTCACCACAACTAAAGAAGTGCCCCCAGGACATTACACCATAAAAAGAGTCACTCTGCCACAAAGAGAGATGAACTCACTGAAGTAACTTGAGAGGATACCTTCAAATTTATAGAGGAGCAATCCTGAGAAAAACTAGTAAGGATTGCCCAGTGCCAAAATTAGAGATGAGGCCCCACCCGACAGAAACCACCCACTAAAACACAAGAGGCAGTATCACTGCAACTCAAGAGGACCTTTGTGTCTCCTGTCTCACCTGAAGAGGAGCCTTCCATGGCAATTCAAGAGGAACTCCTAGTTACGCACCTTACATGAAAGGAACACTGTGTACCCACCACAAATTGAGAGCAGTCCCAAGTCTACTGCTGAAACTCGACAAAAAGCCCGAGGTCCCTGCCACAACTAAAAAGATACCCATGCACTCTGTTGCAACCCGAGAGGTGGCATCAGCAGAACTCTAGTGGAGCTCTGAGTGCTCTTCCTCAACTCAAGAGGATCTCTCACAGTAAATAGAGAAAAAGACCTCAGCACAACTAAACAGTTAGCACCATGCCACAAGAGAGGAGCCCAGGTACACATCACTACAACAGAGGAACACGCACAGCACAATTAGAGTTTACCTCACCACAACTAGAGAGGAGCCCACACAAGACACCTGGAGAAGAGCCCCACCTCACATTGCAACTATTGAGGAAATCCCATGCACAATGGAACTAGAAAAGAGATCACCACCATCACTGGAGACTTGATCACCCACCACAACAAGACTGTTGACCCCCACTGCAAATATAGACGAGCATTCAGGATAAAACTAGATGGCAAACCCAACCACAACTACAGAGTAGGCCTTTGTCCTCAACAAATAGGGTAACGACTGCAACAACTTGAAGGAACTACCACACCACAAAGTAGAGAGAAACCCCTAGCAGAGTGCAACTAGTGAGAGCCCCTGATCACAACTAGTGTGTTGACCACGTACCATAACATGAGAGGAGCTTGCAAACTGCATCTGGAAAAAGTTCCCCACAAACCACAATGACTGTGGAACACCATTGCCCAATGCAACTAGAGAGGAACCACCAAGTCCTCTGCTGCAACACGAGAGGAGCCAATGGCTGGAATTACTGAGGATCCCCCAGCCAAAACTGGAGAGGTTTCCCCCATCACAAGCAGAGAGGACTCCACAAGATATCACACATAGAAAGGAGCACCTCTGTTGGACATGGAGACATGCCCCTGAAGTAAATCGAGAGGAGGCCCTCAGAAGTAGAGAGGAACAACCATGCTAAAGTTTGTAGAAACATCTAGTGCCAAAAGAAGAGAGGGCTCCCTTCATATTCCCTCATCACAACCTTAGAGGAGGGTTCACTGCAACTTGTGAGGAGCCCCGAGGCCAGTGCCACAAGTCAAGAAGAGGTCACCACCAGTTCTCGAGAGAAGCCACCAGCCACAATGCAAGAGAAGGCCCTCAGATATTATACATAGGGAGAAGTCACTCTGTGGCAAATAAAGATGAGCCCACCACAACAGCAAGAACGGAGGCCCCTGCACATTGCAATGAGAGAGAACTTCCCACAGATATTGCAACTAAAGAGTCCCTCACCATAACTAGAAAAGAGACCACACATTGCAACTAAAGAGTAACTCACCAGCAAACCACAACTGGAAAGGAGCAGGCACACCACAGCCAGAGATAATTTCCCATGACAGCTAGAGAGTAGACCCCACTGATACTGAAGAGGAGCTCACCAGCACACTGCAACTATAAAGAAACACCTATGCCACGTGTTGTGAGGAGTCCTGAACCACAACTAGGACCCCCACTGAAATTCAAGAGAAGCCCTCTGATTCATCTCAACAAGATCCGTTGCCTCTTTTTAGAGGAGCCCAAACACCCACAGCAAATTAATATGTGCCTCCTTGCCGGAGTCCAGCTCCAGCAGCCAGGGATTCAACCTGAAGGGAGGAACGGTATCAGCGAGTAATGGTGTCAGCCTTTCAGTTTTCTTGGACTGTCTATTTTAAATTTCAAGTTTAAAATTTTCTTTTATACTTTTACAAGATCATTTAGTCCGAGGTTTGACATTTTCAGTTCCTCCTCACCCAGATTTATTATCTCCATAAATCATTATTGCTCTTCAAACACTTCCTGCTTCAGCGATTATCTCAGAATCAGCTTTACCATCTATTATCTACTTCCTTTTATGTGTACAATAGTTAACTTATGATTACACTGTAACTCATGCTGAATTTCTCAGTTTATTTCTTATCTTTCTAAATCCTCTTTACCCCTAACATCCTGAGCTCACTATCTCCTAAAAAGGCCTCTAGCTATAGTATCTCTAAAATTCCTAACCTCTATAAGGTATAGTAAAATATGCTAACATTCCAACATTCCTTAAATCTTTAGCTTCTAACTATTTTTATTATTCCTAATCCTTAAATTCAGCAAACTCCTTTGCCATAAACACTCCTCACAAATAGGCTTCAGATAGGAATCCCTCTGACGGCCTCAAGCTGCACCCTACATACTCACCCTGGAACCTCCTTTGTAAAAGTTCTTGAACAAATGCCAATGACTAACTTTATGAATTATTTTCTGAGCACAGCTGCAAAAGGCTTTGTGCCTTCTCATGTTCCTCCCAAGAACAATAAGCACCTTAATATTCTTTTCAGTCAACTCAGCCGAGGAAAGGAAAGAACAAGTTAGAATCATAAGGCCTAACTCCTTCATCCCACGTCCATGCCTGTGGGACAAGGAGAGGGAGTTGGGGCCATGCCTCCATTTTGTCAGTAATGCCTAATGCAGCACCTGACACCTCTTGAGATAGAGAGGAGGCCACCACCTCAAGTACAGAGATACCCACAGCAAACTGGAGATTCCCATGAAAACCAAAACTAACATGGAGGCCCTGCCACAACAGGAAACTTGCACACTGCCACAACTAGAGTGAAGCTTGCACATCACAACTAGAGAGAAATCCCCAATAACTAGACAGGAGCTCCTGAAATTCGACTTAGAGAGGAGCCCACCAGCACACAATATACAAGCCTTCCACCACAACTCCAGAGGAGCCTGCATTCCTCATGTGGAGGAAATCCCCATACAAAGTGAAATGATTGAGGAAAATCCCTGCCAGCACAACTAGAGAGAAACTTCCTCACCTCAACTAGAAAGATGACTACCCATCACAAAGAGAGAAGTTCAACCTCAAAATTAGTGAGGAAACTCTAGTGCTACAAGTAGAAAGGACCCATCACCATGGAGTCTCCACATGGCAAATGCGGTAGCAGGCACAACAGCAACTCAAGAGGAGGCCCAAGTACCTGCAGCAACTCTAGAGGAGCCCCACAATGAAAATCGAGAGATACCCCATGCAGCAGTTCGAGAGGTGCCTCCTATTACAACTAGAGGGGAGCCCCAGCCATAAATTGAGAGCACTGTGTGTCCTGTAACAAGCTTAGAGCCCCCTGCCACAACTGAAAGGAGCACCCATTCACAACTAAAGATGAATCTGCAAACCACAACTAGGGAAAATGTCCCTGGAAATAGAAAGGAGATCCCAATCTGGAAGAAAAGCAGAGCCAAACACTGCAACTTGAGGGGAGAATTCCACCACAAATAGACATTAACCTTGCTGAACATCACCACTAGAGCTGAGCACACCCACAAATCACAATTAAATATAAATCACCTCCAATGAGTAGAGAGGAGCCCAACATGCCACAACTAACAAGAATGTCCCCTGCTACAGCTAGAGAGTGTTCTCCTTCACTTCACAAGTGGAAAATGTGCCCCTTCACATGACAAGCAGAGAGAAACCACCCCAACCACAGTTCCAGAGGAGCATTCTACCACAACTAGAGAGGAACCTCCATACCACAACTGAAAAAGAGTGCCCCCACCACAACTAGAGAGGAGTCTGCAAACCACAACAACACAAAAGTAGGAAAAATTTAAAAAGCCATTAGTTTAACCCCACTGCTATTAGAGTGGATCATATCTTAATGATACAGTAGCTCACTGCACATCACAGCTACACAGGAGCCAGCCTGCTAATCACTCCTAGAGAGGAGCTGCACCATGCAGCTTGAGAGGAGGCCCCACCACCACTATAAATGAACACTAAGACACCTGTGGAAACTCGAGTGGATCCCCCGGTCACCCAAAGCATTTTGAAAGGAGCCCAATGCTGTCACAAGGAAGGAGCCCTCTGCGACAAACAGAGGAGTTCCAATCAAAACTGGAGAGGATTTTCTGATCAGAACTAGAGAGGAGCCCTTTGGCACATTGTGCCTAGAGAGGAGCCCCTCTGCTGCAAATAGAGATGAGGCCCCAGAAATCAAGATGAGCTCCTCACAACTACAGTGGAGCAATAGCCTGAACACTAGTGAGGAGCCCCCAATGCCACAAGTAAAAAGAACACCCTCCCCACAGAAGTGGCATGACTGCAACTAGAGAGATGACCCTCCTGAACTTGAAAGGAAGCCTAAGCCACAACTCAAGAGAAGCCCATGACCACAATGACAGAGGAGCTCATCCAGCAAAACTAGAGAGTGTCCCCAAACCACAAATAGAGAGGTAATACTGGACATTACATCTAGAAAGGATCCTCTCCACTGCAATTAGAGACAAACCCCTCCTGCAAGTTCAGTATATTCCCTTATCACCATCAAAAACGCACATCCTTGCCAGAGCTAGAGAGTAGACCCCAAGCAGCAACTAGAGAGCAGCCCCCTGAACATTGACACTTGAGAAGAGCATCCCTGCACATCACAATTAAACAGAAACTTCCTTCCACAACTAGAGAGGAGTCCCCCATACCACAACTAAAGGGGAGGGGCCGTGCCAAAATTAGAGAGTAGGCTCAGGCATATTGCAAAAGAGTATCTGTGCACATCACTACCAGAGAGGAAACCCCCATCGCAGTCAGAAAGGAAAAATCCACTGCAACTCTAAAATTGCCCACCACACACCACAACTAGAGAACTAGAGAAGAGCCCCCCAACACAACACGAGAGGAGCCTGCACACCATAACTGGAGAGGAGCCCACCTGACACAACTAACAGCTGACCCGTCCCCTCCACAAACTTAAGAGGAGCCCCATGCCACAGGTTGTGTAGCCACCCACACACCGAAACTAAAGAGAATCAACACTGCACAATGCTACTAGAGAGGAGACACCCCACACCACAGCTCAAATAAAGGCTCCACCACAACTCAAGAGGAAGATGAATTCCCCCAATGCACATTGAGAGGAGTCTCCCACCAAAACTAGAGAGGAGCCCACCCAGACACTGCATGTAGAAAGGAGGCCCTACACCTTGTAACCAGAGAGAAGCAATCTCACACACCACATCCAGAGAGGAGGCTCTACACCACTACTAGAGAGTGTCCCCTCAAACTAGAAATAGAAATGATCCAGCAAATTGAACCTGGAGAAGAGCTGCACAGCACAATACCACAAGACAGGAGTTCCCCCTCCACAACTAAAGAGGACTTTCCCAGGCACAGCACACCTAGGGAGGACCACCCCAGCACATCACAACTAGAGAGAAGCCCAACCGCTAAAACTATAGAGTTGAATACACATCACAACTAGGTAGTTGACCCTCAGGAACAACTAATGAGGAGCACACTGAAAAAAACTAGAGAGGTTCCATCTCTCCCCATATATCACAACTAGAGTGGAGCATCACTGCCACAACCAAGTGGACACCCCTGCCACAGGTAGATACAAGCCCTCCCCACACATCACAATTGTATAAAAGTGCCCATGCACATCACAACTAGAGTGCAACTCCAACACAGATCATTACAATAGAGAAGGGCAACATTGGAACTAGAATGGAGATCTCTTCTGCAACTAGAGATAAGCCCCCCTGAACATCCTCATTAGAGAGTAGAATACCAACACATCACAATTAGACAGAAGCCACTGAGATGAATAGACTGGAGCCAACCATGCAACAACTAAAGAAGACTCCCATTGCCACAACTAGACAGTAGCCTCCTGCATATTACTACTAGGAAAATACCTGCTTCACATCACAATCAGAGAGGATCCACCCCCAGAACATTTTGAGAAGAGCACTCTACCAAAATTAAAGAGGAGCCCAACTACCACAACTAAAGAGAAGCCCCTGTGCCACAAATAGAGAGAAGTATGCAAAGGAGATCTAGAGAGGAGCCACCCCACCACAAATAAAGAATGGACATCCACTGCAACTAAAGTGAAGCCCCATGCTGCACCTAGACAGGAGCCAGTCTGCATTTTCTACTAGAGAGCATCTTCCCCACTGCAGTTTGAGGAGGCTCCACTGCAACTCTAAAGAAACTCCAAACAATTTGTTGCAACCCAAGAGGGACCCTGAGTTCCCCACTGCAATTTGACAAAAGCCTTATGCTGTAACAGGAAAGGAGCCCCTGGCCACAATGACAGAGGAGCCCCTCTCCCAAAACTGAAGCAGATTCCCCAGCACAAATAGTGGAATCACCTAGGAAATAACACCTAGAGAGAAGACCCTCTGCTGCAAATAGAGACGAGCTTCCTGCAGTAAGTCAATTGGAATCCCACAAAACAAGAAAGAAGCAACTCTATTAATATTAGTGAGGAACCCCTCACTCCAAAAGTAGAGACAACCTTCCCTGTGGAGCCACCCACACCCCAAGCAGAGAGGACACAGCCCCACAACTAAAGAGGAGACCTCCAACACAACTCAAGAGGAGCCCACTGGACATCACACACAGAGAGGAGTCCCCCTACTGCTAATAGAGATGAACCTCACAGAACAACTGTAGAGAATCTTGTACACCAGAACTAAAGAAAATCGATCCCATCACAACTACAGAGTTGATCCTGGCAACAACTAAAAAAAAAAAAAAAAAAAATCCATGCCAGAACTAGTGAGTAGCCACCCACACATTGCCACAAGACAGGAGTCATCCTGCACATACCTTATAGAGACAAGTCACCCTTAGATAACTCTAGAAGAAGCCACACTGCAATTTTATAGGCACATTACATTCCCCACCATGGCTCTAGTGTAACCCTGGGCCCGGCACTGAAACTTGAGAGGAAAAGTGAGTTCCTTCCACAACTTGAAAGGGTCTTTGAGTCTCCTAGCTCAATTCAAAAGGAGCATTCCATGGCAACTCCAGAGGAACTTCAAGTTCCTCTCTGTACTCGAGAGGAACACTGAATTGCCACTGCAATTCAAAAGTAGCCCTGAGCCCACTGCTGCAACTCAAGAAGAACACTGATTTCTCTGTTGCAAATAGAGATGAGCCCCAAGCCCCATGATGTAACTTGAGAGGATTCCTGAGACCGCCAATGCAACTAAAGAGAAACTATGATAATCTGCCTCAATTGAAGAGAAACCCTGTTCCACATCATGAGGAGAGCACCTGGCAACAAAGAAAGAGGCACTTCCGTGCCACAGCTGGAGAGGATCCCATCATCATACCCAGAGAGGAGCACCCAGGACATTGTACCTAAAGAGGAGTCACTCTACCACAGGTAGAAATGAGTCCACTGAATAACTCAAGAGGAGACCCAAATGCCCTGGCACAACTCAAAAGACCCTGAGCGCCCAGCTGCAACTTGAAAGGAGGCAACACCAGAACTCAAGAGGAGCCCCGAGTCCCCTGCCTAACCTCAAGAGGAGCTATCACAGAACTTCAAGATAAGATCTCAACACACTTAGACAGGAGCACCACACCACCATAAGAGAGGAGCCCAGGCACACATGTCTACAAGAGAGGAGACACCCATGGCACAATTAGAGAAGTATAGCTTGCTACAACTAGAGAGGAGACCACACACCACATCTGGAGAAGACCCCACCCCTGCATGCTGCAATTATTAAGGAAAACCCCTGACCAATGCAACTAGAGAGGAGACTCCCACTACCACTAGAGAAATGACCCACACTGCAACTAGAGAAGAGCCTTCTCGATTAAACTTGATTGGAAAGCCTGTCACAACAAGAGAGTAGCCTCTTGCACACTGCAACTACAGTAACGACTACAACAACTCAAAGGAGCTACCACATCACAACTAGAGAGAAACCCAAGTACAGTGCATGTAGAGAGACCTTGGCCTCAACCAGTGTATTGACAATGAGCCACAGTGAGAGATGAGCCTGCACACAGCATCTGGAGAAGAGTCCCCTGCATACTGCAATGGCTGAGGAACACCAATGCCCAATGTAACTAGAGAGGAACCACTGAGTCCTTTGCTGTAATACAACAGGAGCCACTGGCCACAATGACACGGAGACCCCACCAAAACTGGAGAAGCTTCCCTCGCCACCAATAGATAGGAGACCACCAAAATATCAAACAGAGAGGAAAGCTTCGGCTGCAAACAGAGAAGACCTCCCTGAAGTAACTTGAGAGGAGGCCCTCACGTGTAGAAAGGACCAACCATGATAAAATTGGTGAGGAACACCTACTGCCAAAGAAGAGCAGAGGCCCCTGCAGAGGCCCCCATCATAACCTAAGAGGAGGGACCACTGAAACTCGAGAGGAGCTCCGAGTCCACTGCCACAATTCAAGTGGAGGACTCTGCCACTACTCGAGGGAAGCCAGCAGCCACAATGAGAAGTATGCCCCCCAGGTATCACACCTAGAGAGGAGTCACTCTGTGACAAATATAGAAAAGTCCCCCACCACAACAAGAAAGGAGGCCTTTGCAGATTACAATGAGAGAGGTCCCCCCTCAGATACTGCAACTAAAGTGCCCCTCACCATAACTAGAAAGGAGCCTGTATATAACAACTAGAGATTAGCCCACTAGCATACAACTGAAAAAGAACAGCCACACCACAGCTAGAGATAATTCCCCATCATATCTAGAAAGGAACCACCACTGATGCTTGAGATGAATCACTAGCACACCACAACTATAAAGAAACATCCGTGTCACAGATGGAGAGGAGTCCCTGACCACAACTAGAGAGGAACCCCTCACTGAAACTTAAGAAGAGCCCCCTGCTTCATCTTGACAGGATCCACTGCTTTTTTTTAGAGAAGCCCTGAGCCCCACACCAAATTGATATGTTATACCAGAGAAAAAGACAGAGGAGCACACCACTGCAATTACATAATTCTGCCTACCACAACTTGAGAGCCCTTGAACATCCCAAATAGCTTGGAGTACCCTGCCACAACAAGAAACCAGCACCCTGCCACAACTAGAGTGGAGCCTGCACATAAAAACTAGAGAGAAGACCCTGACAACTAGACAGGAGCTGTGGGAAATGGACTCTGAGGCAAGCCCATCAGCACAACAATAGGCAAGCCTCTGGCCATAGCTCCAGAGGAGCCTGCATTCCTCATGTGGCAAACAGCCCTATACACTGCAACTATTGAGGAAAAGCCCCTCCCTATGTGACTAGAGAGGAGCATACTTACCACAACTAGAGAGAGAACACCCATCACGACTAGAGAAGGTAAACTCCACCAAAAGTTTGAGGATCTCCAAAAGCCAAAGGTAGTGAGAACCTCCACCGTGCAGCCACCAAATCACCAACCAGAAAAGACACAGCCTAGTAAATCCAGAGGAGCCCTCCATTACAACTCGAGAGGAGCACACTGGACATCACATATAGAGAGGAGCCCGTCTGCTGGTAGTAGAGATGAACTTCATAGCACAACAAGAGAGGAGCTTGCACACCACAACTAGAGAGAATAAAACACACCATGACTACAGAGTTGACCCCGGCCATTTGTAAAGACCCATGCCCAAACTAGTGAGTATGCAGCCACACATTGCAACAAGACAGAACCCACCCTGCACATCACTGCAATAGATGAGATGCCCCAAGAGAAGTCTACAGGAGGCCCTATGGCAACTCAAGATGAACCCTGAACACTCCCCCAACCAGAGAGGAATCCCGAGTTCCCTGCCATGGCTCGAGTGGAACACTGTGTCCCATGCTACAACTTGAGAGGAACCCTGAGATCCTGCCAAAACCGTAGAGAAGCTCTGAGTCACCTATTACAACTTGACAGGAACCCTGAGTCTCCCCCCACTACTCTAGTGGAACCTTACATTCCCACCCACAACTCTAGTGGAGTTCCAAACCACTATTTCAACTCAAGAGGAACCCTGAGTTTCCCGCCGTAACTAGAGAGGAAATCCGAGTTCCCAGCCACAATTTGAGATGAGGCCTAACTCCCCTGCTGCAACTCAAGAGTAACCCTGAGTTCCAAATTGCAACTGGAGACGATTCCCAAGCCCCTTGATGCAACTTGAGAGGATTCCCAATGTCCCCAGTGAAACTCAAGAGAACTGTGAGAATCTGCCCTAATTCAAGAGGAGCCATATTCTACATCATGAGGGAGCCCCTGGCAACAAATCAGTGACTCTCCCCTGCTAGAGCTGGAGAGGATCCCCTCACCACAACTAGAGAGGAGGCCCCAGGACATCACACCTAAAAAGGAGCCACTGTGCCATAAATAGAGATGAGTATACTGAAATAACTGGAAAGGATCTCTGACAATTATGGAGGTGAAATCCCGCAAACAACTAGTGAGGAGAACCCAATGCCAAAACTAGAGAGGACTCCCCACCCAGGGACACGATCCGCCACAACTTGAGAGGAGACACAGCAAAACTCGACAGGAGCTCTGAGTCCTCTGCCACAACTCCAGTGGAGCTCTCCATGGCAACTCCAGAGGAACTCTGAATTCCAAGCTGTAATAGAGAGGAACACCAAATACCCACTGCAAATTCAGGGAAGCCCTGAGTCCATTGCTGCAAATGGAGAGGTGACACCAAAAGAACTTGAGAGGAGCTCTGAGTCCCCTGCCTCAACTCAAGAGGAACTATCATGGCAAATCCAGAAAAGACCTCAGCACAACTAGAGAGGTGCACCACACCACCACAACATAGGAACCCAAGCACACATCACTGCAAGAGAGGATCACCCTCAATTAGAGATGTGCAGCTGGCCACAATTAGAGAGGAGGCCACACACCACATTTGGAGAAGAGCCCCACCACACATTGCAACTATTGTGGAAAACCTCTGTCCAAAGCAATTACAGAGTAAACCTGAACCCCAAATAGAATCTTGACCACCCACTTCAAATACAGAGTTACCCAACTGTAACAAGAGAGAAACATTCTGGATAAAACTAGATTGGAAACCCCACCACAACTAGAGAGCAGCCCCTTGCCAATAGCAAATAGAGTAACACGTGTAACAACTCAAAGGAGCCACCACACCACAAATAGTTAGAAACGTCTAGTAGAGTACAACTAGAGAGAGCCCCTGGCCACAACTAGTGTGTTCACCAGGTGCGACAACTAGAAAGGAACTTGCATACCACATCTGGACAAGATACCCCACATCCTGCAATGATTGAGGGGCAACACTGCCCAATGCAACTATAGAGGAGCCACCAAGTCCTGTGCTGCAACATGAGCAGAGCCACTGGCCACAATGACAGTGGAGCTACCCACCAAAACTGGAGAGGTTTCCTCAGCCACAAGTAGAGAGGAATCCACCATGACATCACACATAGAGAGGAGCATCTATGCTGTAAATAAAGAGGAACCCACTGAATTAACTTAAGTGTAGGCCCTCACAAGTAAGAGGAGAAATCATGCTACAATTTTGAGGAATACATAGTTCCCAAAGAAGAGAGAACTCCCTGCAAAACCCCTCATCACAACGTAAGAGGAAGTCTTAATGCAAATCGAGGAGCCCCAAGTCCACTGCCACAACTCAAAAGGAGGACTCCACCACTACTCAAGAGAAGCCACTGGCCACAATGGAAGAGGATACCCCAAACAGCATACCTAGAAAGAGTCACTCTGCAGCAAATATAGATGAGACCTGCCACCAAAAAAGAAAGGGGACCCCTGAACAGTGCAATGAGAGAGGGCTCACTGAAGATATTGCAACTAAAGAGCCCCCTCACCATAACTATAAAGGAGCCAATACACCACAACTATAAAACAGCCCACCAGCACACCAGAACTAGAAAGGAGCAGCCACACTGCAGCTAGAGATTTTCCCTCATCACAATGAAAGAGAAGACTTCACTGATACTCAAGTGGAGCTCACCAGAACACCACAACTATAAAGAAACCTCCAAGCAATAGATAGAGAGAGTTGCCAACCACAACTAGAGAAGAGCCCTCAACCAAAACTCGAGAGGAGCCACCTGCTTCATCTCGACATGATCCACTGCCTAATTTTAGAGGAGCCCCGAGGCCCCACATTGTTATGTGCCTGATGAGACTATTAGAGCGGAGCCAATCACTGCAAGAACTGAGATGAAACCACCAAAACATGAGAGCCCTGTGAACACTGCAACTACATTGGATTGCCCTGCAACAACAAGAAACTTGAACACTGCCACAACTACAGAGGAGCCTGCACATCAAAACTAGAGAGAAGACCCACACAAGTAGACAGGAGCCCCTGGAATTCGACTTTGAGAAGAGCTCACTGGCACAAAAATACACAAGCCTCCTACTACAACTCCAGAGGAGACTGCATTTCTCAGGTGGAGAAGAGCCCCACACACCCCACAAAAGAGCCCCACACAGCTGCATTGGGTTTTGTAAAAGCCCAACCCAATGCAATTAGCCAGGTTCCCCCACAATCCAAGCAGAGGCTTGACCATCTGTCACAATATAGAGGGTCAACCCCACCAAAGTTAGTGAGGAACTCCTAGTGCTAAAAGTAGAGAAGACCTCCCTCACCGTGGAGTCCCCCAAATGGCAAACATGAGAGGAGGCACAACCACAACTCAAAAGGAGACCTGAGTACCCTGCAGAAACTCTAGAGAAGCCTTACAATGCAACTTGAGAAAAGCCACCATCCTCAATGAGAGAGGAGCCCACGGGACATCACGTCCAGAGAGGAGCTCTCATGGAACAAATAGACAAGTGCAGCTCACCACCTGGAGAGAGGAGCCTGCACACCACATATGGAGAAGAGTACTACACATACCACAATGATTGAGAAACACCACTGCCCAAGCCAACTAGAGAGAAACCACCAAGTCCTTTGCTGAAACATCAGAGGAGCCACTGGTCCCAATGACAGAGGATCCCCCCACCAAAAATGGGGCAGTTTCCCTCACCACAAGTAGAGAGAAGTCCACCAAGACATCACACATAGATAGGAATGCCTCTGACAAAGATGGAGATAAAACCCCTGAAAGAAACTTCAAAGGAGGCCCTCACAAATAGAGAGGAGCAACCACACACGAATTTGTGAGGAAAACCTAGTATCAAAAGAAGAGAGAACCATCGTGCAAGCCACCCATAAAAATATGAGTTCAGTGACATTGAAACTCGAGAGGAGCCACAAGTCCACTGTCACAAATGAAGAGGAGGATGCCACTGATACTTGATAGAAGTTTCAGATCACAATATGAGAGGATGTGCCAAGATATAGCACCTAGAGATGAGTCACTCTGTGGCAGTTATAGATGAGCCCCCCAACCACAACAAGAAAAAAAGACCCCTGAACATTGCAATGAGAGAAGACTCCCCTCAGATATTGCAGCTAAGGAGACCCACACCATAACTAGAAAGGAGCTCACACACCAGAACTAGAGATTAGCCCACAACTAGCACGCCACAACTACAGAGGAGAAGCTAAATCATAGCTGGAGAAAATCCCCCACACAACTAGAGTGGAGCCCCCACTGATACTTTAAAGGAGCTCACCAGAATATCTCCATGCCACAGGTAGAGAGGAATCCCCAACCACAATTAGAGAGGATTCTGCCACTGAAACTTGAGAGGAGCCACCTGCTTCATCTCAACAGGATTCACTGCCTCCTTTTAGAGGAGTACAATCCCCCACAGCAAATTGATATGTGCCTGCTGAGACAAATAGAGAGGAGTCCACCACCGCAAGTAAAAAGAGGCCCCCCCTCTACCTCCCGAGAGCCTTGTGAATACCACAACTAGCTTTGAGTCCATTGCCACAATAAGAAAGTTGCACCCTGCCACCACTAGAGAGGAGCCCAAACATCACAAATAGAGAGAAGACCCCACAACCAGACAGGAACCCCCGGAGGGTTAGAGAGGAACCAGCAGAACAACAATACACAAATCTTCTGCCACAACTCCAGAAGAGACTGCATCCTTTATGTGGATAGAAGCCACATACACACCACAACTAGAAAGGCGGCCCCACACCACAACTAGAGAAGAGTCCCCCACCATAATTACATATGAACCCCACACAAAATCTCGAGAGGTTCCCCCTACAGCAACTCGAGAGATGCCTCTCACTGCAGCTAGAGAGGAGCTGCAGCCACAAGTTGAGAACCCCATGCACCCTGCAACAAACTTAGAGCCCACTGAAACAACTAGAATGGAGCAACACTCCACAACTAGAGAGAAATCTGCACACCACAATTAGAGAGGAGCCCACCCGACATAATTGAGTTGACATCCGACACAAACTAGAGGGGATCCCCATGCCGTAGGTAGTGTAGCCACCTACACATTGCAACTAAACAGAAACCACCCTGTACATTGCTACTACAGAGGGCCACCCAACCACCATTAGAGTGGAGGCCCCATCTCACCTCGAGAGGAATACCAAGGCCCCTGATGCAACTCCAGCAGAGTCCCCCACCCCAACTAGAGAGGAGCCCACACAGTGCAACAAGAGAGGTGCCCAACCAAACACCACATGTGGAAAGGAGGACCCAGACCCTGCAACTAGAGAGGGGCAATTTTGCACAGCACATCTTGAGAGGAGGCTCCACACCACTATTAGAGAGAATCCCATCAAACCACAAATAGAGTTGAGCCAGAAAACGGCACCTAGAGAAGAGACACACAGCATAAAGCAACAAGATAGGAGTTACAACTCCACAAATAGAGAGGACTCCCCCAGGCACAACACATCTAGGGAGGAGCACCCTGGCACATCACAACTAGAGAGAAGCCCAACCACCAAAGTAGAGAGTAGAATACACGCCACAACTAGATAGGTGATCCTCAGGTGCAGCTATTGAGGAGCACACTGCCAACACTAGACAGTAGCCCCCCACTATATGGCATCTAGAATCTAGAACCACTGCCACAACTGGAGTGGACACCCCTGACACAGATAGATAGGAGCCTGCCACACACATCATAATTAGAGAAAAGTGCATAACAGATCATAACATAACAGATCATAATGAAAGAAGAGGCCAACACTGAATCTAGAGATGCTACCCATGCTTCAGTAAGATATAAGCCCCCCCCCCCGAACATCACCATTAGAAAGAAGCATACCCCCACATCCCAATTAGACAGAAGACCCCTACCACGAGTAGAGAGGAGCCCACCATGCTACAAAGAAAGAGGACTCCCACCACCACAACTTGAGAGTAGCCTCCTGCACATCACAACTAGAAAAAGTGCCCCTTCCCATCATACCGGAGAGGAGCTACCCCCATCACAATTTGAGAAGAGCACACTACCGCAACTAGAGAGGAGCCCAGCTATTACAAGTAAAGAGGAGCCCCACCCTCCTGCCACAACTAGAGAGGAGTCTGCAAACAAAAAGTAGAGAGGAACTGACCCACCACAAATGAAGAGTGGAAACCCACTGCAACTAGAGTGGATCTCCATGTCGCAAATAGAGACCTGTGTCCCGCATATCACCACTAGACAGGAGCCAGCCTACACATTACTACCAGAAAGGATCTCTCCCACTGCAGCTAGAGAGGAGGCTTCAGTGTAAATATAAAGGAACCCTGAGTCACCTCCTGCAAATCAAATGGAACCATGAGTTTCCCGCTACAATTCTTTTGGAACCCTGTGCTGTAACAAGACAGGAAACCCTGGCAAATTGACATAGGATACCCCCAGCCATTAATGAAGTGTATTCTCCTAGCACTATCAGAGTAGACACCCCAGAATATCACACCTAGCCAGAAGCCCCTCTGCCACACATACAGATGAGCTCCCTGAAGTAAGTTGAGTGGAGCCTCTCACAACTAGACAGAAGCAGCCCCACTAATATTAGTGAGGAACCCCTAGCACCAAAATTACAGAGGACCTACCCCATGGAAATTTCCACACCCTAACCAAAGAGGACACAGCCCCACAACTTGAGAGGAGCCCTCTACCACAACTCGAGGAGAGCCCACTATGCCTCACATGTAGAGAGTAGCCCCTCTGCTGTTAATAGAGATGAACTTCCCAACACAGCTAGAGAGAATCAAACCCACCACAATTACAGAGTTTACTCTGCAAACAACTAAACAAAAAACAAATGTCAAACTAGTGACTAGCCACCCATCTATTGCAACAAGACAGGAACCACCCTGCACATCTCTGATAGAGATGAGCTTCTCCAAGGCAATTCGAGAGGAGGCCCCACCATAAATCAAGAGGAAACCACACTGCAACTATAAAGTGCTGGGGACCAGCCCCAGCTGATCCAGGGACTTCAAAGCGAGGACGGCATCGGTGGGGGTCAGGACACGATAGTTATAATTAGAGATATAAAGAATAATAGAACAAGGATAGCGCAGTAGGAAAATTCAGTGGAGAAAAGAGGCTGAGTAGCTTGGTTTACGTGGGGGACCAATAAAGCTTCATGACAAGAAGTTTGCACCACTTACATAGGCCGCAGGCGTCTTTCCCATTCTCCCGAAGGAGAGGAGACACTGAGGCCTCCCCGGTCCGATCTTAGAAGCCCAGGCATAATTAGTAAGCATGGTGGGTCCCACGCTCCAGATGGAGACTCAGCCAGAATTTGAGAGAGAGAGCGAGATGGGGAGACCAGTCTTTCCAGGAACTGATCCCCTCCTTTATTTTCCATGGTCTACTTTTATACACTGAGATGTTATACAAAAGTCACCTGGGGTCAGCAGCCCTGACTTTTATCAAATGTATACAGAGGTCTTAGGGGTGTTACATCATCTTCTGGCCAGGGGGCCTGCTGACAATTTATCACCTTCTCCTTGTGATAGCGGTCAGTCACTTATTTCTCCAGGGTGATTATTCTTAAAACAGACTCCACTAGATAAGTTTACATTCCTATAGGGTGAGGGTGTAGTGGGTTTTAGTCAGGGAAAGAATTTACTTAGCCTAAAGTCTAATGTGATTAATATCAAAGGTTAATACTTATCTCTTCTATATATTCATTAATGTGTATAAGGGCAGGGGAAGTGGAGACTTAGCAGCAATCATTGGCTCAACAAATGAAAAACCCTTCACCCATACAATTTCTAATCAGCCCATTATACTTACGCTAATAGTTTTCTAACTTCTCTAAAGAACCTGTTTTTAGAAGGTTAAGAGCATCTCATGCCTCCCACTGTTGGGAGGCTGTGAGTAATCACATGTGGCTGGACAAGCCTGTCAGGTGGGCTAAAGAACCTTCAGAGGAGTTTGTAGGTTAAAACACTCCTGTCACACCCAGGAATTCTTATTAACTGAAGCTTTAAGTTAACTCTTTTTTCAGAGAGAGGTAGTGGGGGACAGCCCCCCATAAAGTCAGAGATGTAGGTGACAGCACAAGTAGTAAAGCAGGCAGGCTCTGGTTTTGGGGGTAGATGCTTGAGAACCTCCAAGGGGCTCCTGAGGCTCGACCCCACCTTTGTGTATGTCAAGCCTCCTTCCTCATGACCTTTGCCACGGGTGGAGCGCTAATTCAAACCGGATCCCAACAATAAAGGAATACTTGCATACCCTGCTCAATACAAGAGGAATCCCAAGATCCCCCCATAGGCTCAATTGGAACCCTGAGTTCCATGCTGCAACTAGACAGGAACAATGTGTTCTTGCCACAGCTTGAGAGGAGCTCTGGGTCCCCTGCCTCAACACAAGAGGAGCCTTCCATGGCAACTAGAGAGGAAATCAGAGTTGTGCACTGTAACCAAGAGGAACACAAAATATCTGTTCTAACTCATGAGGGACCTCGATTCCACTAGTTCAACGAGAGAGGAACCCTGAGTACACCCCAAATGGGGAGTAAAACTGAACTCCCTGCCACAGCTCTAGTGGAACACTCATTCTTGCTCTACAACTCGAGAGGAATCCTGAGATCCCACTGCAACTCGAGAGGAACTCTGAGTCCCCTGTTTCAACTCGAGAGGTACCCTGACTCCCCAGCCGCAACTCAAATGGAGCCCCAGATCCCTTGTTGTGACTTGATTGGAAGCCCGATTTTTCTGCTGCAACTAGAGAGGAACCCTGAATTTTCAGTCGCAATTCTAGTGGACCATAGTTCCCTGTTTCAACTCAAAAGGAACCCTGAGTTCTCTACCTGAACTTTAGAGGAGGGCCAACTCACCTCCTGAAACTCGAGAGGAACCTTGAGTTTCCCATCACAAATTAAGACTAGATCTTAGCCCCCTAATGCAACTTGAGAGGATTCCCAAGACCCCAACCACAACTCAAGAGGAACCTAGAGAATCTGCCTCAATTCAAGAGGAGCCCTATTCTGCATCACAAGGGGAGCCTCCAGCAACAAAGTCAGAGGCACTCCCACGCCAGAGCTGGAGAGGATGCCCTCCCCACAACTAGAGAGCAGCCCCCAGGACATTGCATCTTATAGGGGTCACTCTGTCACAAACAGAGATCAGGCTATGAAGTAACTCAAGAGCAGCAACTCAAAATTAGAGAGTAGCAATCCTGCAAAAAACTAGTGAGGAGACCCCAGTGCCAAAAGTAGAGAGGACTCACCACTCCATGGAGACAAGATGCCACAACTCAAGAGGAAGCATCACCGCAAAACGAGAGAAGCTCTGAATCCCCTGCCTAAACCAAGAGGAGCCTTTCATGGCAACTTGAGAGGAAATCTGAGTTGTGCAGTATAATCCAGAGGAAAACCAAGTACCTGCCACAACTCGATAGGAGATCTGGGTCCACTGCTGCAACTCGATAGGAACCCCTAGTTCACCAATGCAACTCGAAAGGACCCCAAGCCCCCTGGTGCAACTTGAGAGAAGGCACCATCAGAACTCGAGAGGAGCTCTGAATCCACTGCCTCAACTCAAGAGGAACTCCCACGGCAAATTGAGATAAGACCTCAGGACAACTAGAGAGGAGCACCGCACCACCACAAGAGGAACACAGGCACACATCACTACAAGAAAGGAGCACCCATGGCACAATGAGATAAGTGCAGCTCACCACAATTAGAGAGATGCCCACATATCAGATTTGGAGAAGAGCCCCATCACATATAGCAACTGTTGAGGAAAACTCCTGCCCAATGAAACTAGAGAGGGGAACCCCACCACAACTAGAGACTAGACCACCCACTGAAAGTAGAGTGTTGACCTCCATTGCAACTAGAGAGGAGCCTTCTGGATAAAACTAGATTGGATATCCCACCGTAACTGGAGAGTAGCACCTTGCTCACAGCACCTAGAGTAACGACTGCAACAACTTGAAGGAGCCACTACACCACAATTAGACAGAAACCCCTAGTATAGTGCAACTAGAGAGAGTCCCTGGCCAGAGCTAGCTTGTTGACCAAATGCCAAAATGACAGAGGAGTCTGGACACCATATATATATATATATATATATAAAAAAAAGCTTACTCCTTGGAAGGAAAGTTATGACCAACCTAGATAGCATATTCAAAAGCAGAGACATTACTTTACCAACAAAGGTTCACCTAGTCAAGGCTATGGTCTTTCCTGTGGTCATGTATGGATGTGAGAGCTGGACTGTGAAGAAGGCTGAGCGTCGAAGAACTGATGCTTTTGAACTGTGGTGTTGGAGAAGACTCTTAAGAGTCCCTTGGACTGCAAGAAGATCCAACCAGTCCATTCTGAAGGAGATCAATCCTGGACTTTCTTTGGAAGGAAAGATGCTAAAGCTGAAACTCCAGTATTTTGGCCACCTCATGAGAAGAGTTGACTCATGGGAGAAGACTCTGATGCTGGGAGGGATTGAGGGCAGGAGGAGAAGGGGACGACAGAGGATGAGATGGCTGGATGGCATCACTGACTTGACGGATGTGAGTCTGAGTGACCTCTGGCAGCTGGTGATGGACAGGGAGGCCTGGCGTGCTGCGGTTCATGGGGTCGCAAAGAGTCGGACACGACTGAGCAACTGATCTGATCTGATATATATATTTACCTGCATATTGGAATAATTGAGAAACACCACTGCCAAGGCAACTAGAAAGGTACCACAGAGTTCTTTGCTGCAACACGAGAGGAGTCACTGGTGACAATGACAGACGAGACCTCCAACAAAACTGGAGAGGTTCCCCCCACCACAAGTAGAGAGGAGTTCACCAAGACATCACACATAGAGAGGAGCTCCTCTGCTGAAAATAGAGGGGAGCCTCCTGAAGTAAATCGAGAGGAGGTCCTCACAAGTAGAGAGGAGTAACCATGCTAAAATTTGTGAGGAACACTTAGTGTCAAAAAAAAGAGCAGAGCCACCTGCAGAGCCCCCCATCACAACCTAAGACAAGGGACTACTGCAACTAGGGAAAAGCTTTGAGTACACTGCAACAACTCAAAAAAGAACTCCACCACCACTCGAGAAAAGCCACTGGACACAATGAAAGAAGATGTCCCCACACATCATACCTAGAGTGGAGTCACACTGTGGCAAATATTGATGAGCTACCCCACCATAAGAAAGGAAACCTTTGCATATTGCAATGAGAGAGGACTCCCCTCAGATATTGCAACTAAAGAGTCCCTGACTGTTACTAGAAAGGAGCCTGCACATTGCATCTAGAGAGTAGCCCACCAGCACATCACAGATAGAAGAAAGCAGCCACACAACAGCTAGAGATAATCACCCAACACAACTAGAGAAGAGCCCCCACTGATACTTGAGAGGAGGTCACCAGCACACCACAACTAGAACAAAACCCCTGTGCCACAGGTAGAGGACTCCCCAACCACAATTACAGAGAAGCCCCCAAAAGAACTCCAGGGAGACCCCTGCTTCATCTTGACAGGATCCTCTGCCTGCTTTTAGAGGAACCCCAAGCTCCCAAAGAAAAATGATATGCGTCTCCTGAGACAAATAAGAAGGAATCCACAACCGCAAATACAGAGATGTCCCCATCACAACTAGAGAGCCACATGAACAACGCAACTAGCTTGGAATCCTTTGCCACAATAAGAAAGTTATACCCTGCCATCACTCAAGAGGAGCCCACACAACACAACTAGAGATTAAGCACCCCCCCCCCCACACACACACACAACACAACAGGAGCACCTGGAATTAGAGTGGAGCCCACCTTAATAACTATAGGCAAGCCTCACACTGAAACTCCAGAGGAGCCTGCATTCCTCATGTGGAGAAGACCCCCCAGACAAACCACAGCTATTGAGGAAAAGCCCTGCCTGATTCAACTGGAGAGGAGCTCCCTCACCACAACTAGAGAGTTGACCACCCGTCACAATTAGAGGGGGTCATCCCCACCAAAATGAGTGAGAAACCCATAGTGCAAAAAGTAGAGAAGATCTCTTGCCATGTAGCTCCCCACATGACAATTGCTACAGGAGTCACAACCACATCTCAAGAGGAGTTCCGAGTACCCTGTGAAAATTCTGAAGGAGACCTTTGACCCAACTCGAGAGAAGCCCCCATCCACCACGGTAGAGGAGCCCTTCAGACATCACATCTAGAGAGGGGCCCATTCACTGCAAAGAGAGACAAGCCTCACGTCATAACTAGAGAGGAGAATCCCTGCACATTGCAATGAGAGAGGAATCCCCACAGACTTCACAACTAAAGAAGAGTACCTCACTACAACTAGTGAGAACCCTACACACTGCAGCTAGAAAGAGGCCCCCATATTACAGCTATAAATGAGTTCACCATCACACCTAGAGAGGAGATGCACACTGAAACTTCAGCGGAGCTCACCAGCACAACACAACTAGAAAGGAGGCACCGTGCCACAGCTAGAAAGGAGTGCCCCATCCCAATTACAGATGTATTTGTGTTATCTGCTCAGTCATCTCCGATTCTTTGTGATCCCATGGACTGTGTAGCTAGCCAGGCTCTTCTGTCTATGGGATTCTACAGGCACGAATACCAGAGTGGGTTGTCATGTACTTCTCCAGGGGATCTTCCTGACCCAGGGATCAAACCCAGGTCTCCTGCATCCCAGGCAGATTCTTTACCATCTTAGCCACCTGGGGCCTATGATGAAAAGTGAAAGTGAATTTGCTCAGTAGTGTCTGACTCTTTGCAACCCCATGGACTGTAACCTACCAGGTGCCTCCATCCATGGGATTTTCCATGCACGAGTACTGGAGTTGGTTGCCATTTCCATCTCCAATTTCAGATGAGTCCCCCACCAGAACTCAAGAGGTGCCGCCTGCAGCAACTCGAGAGGTGACCCATGCTAAAAGTGGAGAGGAGCCCCAGCCACAAGCCCCAGCCTTGTGCACCCTGCAGCTAGCTCAGAGACCCCTGTCACAACTAGAAAGGAACACCCCTCCACAACTAGAGAGGGGCCTGGACAACACAACTAGAGAAAAGGCCCCCCAAGCTAGAGAGGACCTTTCACACAGATCGTAATAATAGAGGAGCCCCACACCACAACTAGAGGGGAAAACCCCATGGGAACTAGACATTAGCCACACTGATCATTGCCATTAGAGAGAAGAACACCAACACAACATATCTAAACATAAGCCCCTGCTATGAGTAGAGAAGTGGCCAACACACCACAACAAAAGTAGATCAGATCAGATCAGATCAGTCGCTCAGTCGTGTCCGACTCTCTGCGACCCCATGAACCGCAGCACGCCAGGCCTCCCTATCCATCACCAGCTCTCGGAGGTCACCCAGACTCACATTCATCGAGTCAGTGATGCCATCCAGCCATCTCATCCTCTGTCGTCCCCTTCTCCTCCTGCCCTCAATCCCTCCCAGCATCAGAGTCTTCTCCAATGAGTCAACTCTTCGCATGAGGTGGCCAAAATACTGGAGTTTCAGCTTGAGCATCGTTCCCTCCAAAGAAATCCCAGGTCTGATCTCCTTCAGAATGGACTGGTTGGATCTCCAAGTAGATAGCCCTTGCTAAAATTAGAGTATATTCCTTCAACTCACAACTGGAGTGACCTTTCATATCGCAAGCACAGGAGAAGCACCCTCACCACAGTCCAATTGGAGTATGTTACCGCATCTAGAGAGGAATACACATACCACAACTAAAGAAGAGACCCCCACCCCACCACAACTGTAGACAAGTCTGCAAAGCACTAGAGGGGAGCAGAAACAAAAATGTCAGTTGACCCCCACTGCAACTAGAGTAGAACCCTATGCCATAACTATACAGTAGCATAACACACATCACAACTAGACGGGAGCCAGCCTGCTAATTGCTACTACAGAGGAGCTTCCCCACACAGCTCAAAAGGACGCCCCTCCTTAATTCTAAAGGAACCCCAAGTAACCTGTCAGAACTCGAGAGGAACACCAAGTCCTCCACCATGACTCGACTGGAGTTCTTTGCCATCACAAGGAAGGAGCCCCCAGCGACAAAACTAGGAGCCCCCCCGCCCCAAAACTGGAGAGAATTTCCCTGCCAAATCTAGAGAGGAGCCTGAAAGGTTGTTGTTGAATCACGCAAAGACACCGGGATTCTTGGCCTCCAGAGGAGAAGAATTCAATCCGGGGCCAGAGACGAGTCTTGATCGCTCAGAGCTTTTGTGTAATAAAGTTTTACTAAAGTATAAAGGAGATAGAGAAAGCTTCTGACATAGGCATCAGAAGGGGTCAGAAGAGTACCCCCCTCTGCTAGTCTTCAGCTGGATGTTATATAGTCACTAGCAGTCTGTTAATGAAACAAAGGAAAATGTCTTTTAATGTCTTAAATGTCTTAAATATTAATGTCTTAAAATTTAGAATGGCACCAGGCATCTCACCCATAAGATGCATTTTGGGATAATCTTGGCACCAAATGGTTTATCCTGGGCCATAAAATGATTAACTTGAATCTTGAACAAGGGCAGACCACCATACAAATAGTTTCATTTACATAGATTAGGAAAACAATATCTGAGTATAACATACTGGTTTGTCAAGTAGGTTCTGAGCCAAGAGGCAAACCAACTTGAAGACAGAGTTTTGGGGTAAATGCATAGTGTGTTAGCATAGCTTAAGACAAACATTTTCATAAGAAAAAGGCATTAGTTATCTTCAGGTGAAAACAGATGTCATTATGGCAACACAGTATTTTAAGAGAAACCTCCTTTTAAATTTGTATAGAGAAGGAAAAACTTATCTCTAGTTTGTTTCCTCTTGCCACTTAAAAGAGATAAAAATGTCTGAAACTTGCAGGCTATTTCCTCAGTTGCAAGACCACTGGCCTTCCTGCCTGTTACCCTCTCATTCTCCCCTTTTCTTTTAGGAGAATTATGTTGCCTAGGGAAAAGGGGCATCGTTCTCATTCCAAAACTGCTTCTGAGCTGACAAGGGACATTGTCCCTAAATTTGTGAGGCAACATATTCCCCTAATCCTCATATTGAGGATATCTGATTCAGGGGCCCCAAACAGTAGTTGGAAGAAGCTGCAGCAGTAGCAGGAGTTTGAGCAACTATTTGTAACTTAAAAAGCTTTCCTACAGCTAGAAACAAATGCAATTATACAGTTACTGATGCAGGGAGCAAACAGCAAAAACAAAACAATCAGAATTATTGTAATTAAGATAGTTGTCCACAATGAGGATCTAGTTAACGTCTCCCAAAGTGAGGCAACTGAGGCTTCAGTAGTATCCATGCCCCCAGTCATCTTGTTCATGTGTTTAGTAAAATGAGTAACACTCGTGCCCATATCAGGTATATATGTACAGTATTGGGTATGAATAATGGCATATGTTCCTCCTTGTGCAGCTGTCAGAATATCTAAAGCCAATCTCTTCTGTAAAATCACCTTTCTAATTTGTGCTTGTTCAGCATTAAGAGCCAGAATAGCCTTTTGAGAAACTTATAATGCCTGTTGAGTAAAATTAGTCAAAGCATCCACTTGTAGCATAACATCTGTAGTTCCCAAAGAGGGAACAAAAACTGCAGCCAAATAATCATACCAGTGAAATACAGACCTTGCCCACCGAGTGTTAAGGTGGGGTAAATTAGCAGGCTTTTCTGGAAGCTCTAAAAATATAAAGCCATGAGTAAAGGCTAGACCCAGGGTTCATCTCCCTATCCAACCAGGGGAAAGCCATACCCATAGGTAAGAGCCACATATCCAATAAGTCTCATTTGGAGCAAGCTAGCGTGACTGAGATATCCAGTCCCAATTAGTGCCTGGCAAGACGAAGGGAAGACCTGAACTGGAGTTAGAAAACATGAGAATGATTACGTTGCATATTTCCTGAGGCAAAAATCCTAACTGATTCCAAGCATTGTAATTAAGTTGTTGGCTAACTTTTGGGGATGGCTCTGTTTGATCCTAGCATATAGGGGCAGTAGATATTAAACATCATTTTTCAAGTGTTTGCCCTATGACCTCATCGCATGTTTGATAAATGTCAGGTAAAAAACCATCAGATCTAGACCCATTTGCCTATGTGTAGCAAAATAGTCACTGAACCAAGACAATGTATAATCAAAATTAAAAGTCACATTATGTCCATAGTTAAAGTACAAAGTGTTGCACCAGTCCATTTTAGGATTGGTAGATGTCATCAGATGAAGAAGAGGCATCGCATGCGATTGTTGTTGAAGGTATTCACAGACTTGGAGAAAGTCTTTTCCTTGAAGTGGAGATGTCCACCATGGGAAGCCTTCCACTGATGAAGAGAGGAGTGCTCCACAGACCCAGCAGTTAGACCGATTGTGGAATGCAGCATAGGAGTGAGCCCAGGACAGGTCGCATTGTCTTGAGGATCAAACGGCAGACTCAGGATATTTGGAGTTAGCAGAAGTAGGCTCACATAGGTTATCAGGCCCATCTGAAAAGTACAATATCAGAGCATAGAAAGTAAAGACATGAAATAAAGTCACTTAGTTTTGGTCAGAGTGCCACCTCTTAACTCGAGTGTGATGTACCCACAAATCTGGGCACTTAGACAGCTGTGGGTGAAGAAAGAATAACCTGGTAAGGGCATTCCTAGAGGGGCTCGAGGTATGGGCCCCCAGATCCCAATGTTTTTATGAGGACCTCAGTTCCTGGCTTGCTTGACAGGGTGGGGTCAGGAGTTGTCTCCTGGAGTTCTGTTAATGCCTGTTGAAAAGCTGAGAGCTGAGTTACATAACTAGTTAATTCCAAGGCTTCAGGGTCTATAAAAATGTCTGTATGTGAGAAAGGCCTTCCATAAATACATTCAAAGGGGGACAGTACCTCCTTTTTTGGGGGCAGTTCGAGTCCTCATTAAAGCTATGGGTAGCACTTTAATCCAATTGTCCTGTTTCTTGAGTTAATTTGTGCAGATGTCTTTTGATAGTGTCATTAGCTTTTTCAACCTTTCCTGAGGATTGGGTTCTCCAGGAACAGAGTAAGTGATATTCTATTCCTAGAGCTTTAGATAGCCACTGAGTTACAGCAGCTTTAAAGGCAGAGCCATTGTCACTCTGAAGGCTCCGAGGCAGCCCAAACCTGGGGATAATTTCATGGATTAAAATCTTTATAACCTCCTTAACCTGTTCACTAGGACAAGGAAAAGCCTCAATCCATCCAGTAAAAGTATCTACCCAAACTTGTAAGCAAGAATATCCATTAACTTTTGGCATATGATTAAAATCAATTTCCCAGTCCTCTCCAGGAAACTACCACTTTGTTGTAATCCAGATTTTGCTAGCTTTTCAGTCTTTGGGTTATTTTTCTGACGAACCTCACACATTTTGATAATATTCTTTAAAGTTTTCACTACATTTTTACCTTCAAACAATTGAGAAGCCATTTGGTAAGTACTCTCTGTACCTAAATGAAAACTCTGATGTAAACCCTTAAGACTTTTCCACTGAGCATATTCAGGAATTATTAATCGTCCATCCTAGGACTGTAACCATCCTTTATCAGTAATCTTTGCTCCTCATTTCTCATATCTTTCCAATTTTTCCTCAGTATATTGTGTTTTTTCCTGTTCCATAGGACCTGTCCAGATCAAAGGCATCTGCAGTGAAGGGCTTTAGTAAAGTGCCGCTTTTCTGGCTTGACAGTCAACCAGCGGACCATCTTTGGCTACTTTACTCCCATCCCTGCTGTGCCCTTTGCAATGCATAACAGCTACTTCTCTAGGACAATATTTAAAGTCTCTCGATCTCTCTCAAATGCTTAATAGGTTCTCCTGTTGCCATTTTAAACCGTCCTTCTTTCCATATTGCAGCATGAGCATGTAAAGTCAAATACGCATACTTAGAATCTGTGTAGATATTGACCTGCTACCCTTTGCTTAACTCTAGAGCTCTGGTCAGAGCCATAAGCTCCACTAACCGAGCACTTGTTCCCTGGGGGAGAGATTTTGCTTCCAAAACCTGTTCAGCAGTCACCATGGTGTAACCTGCTTTACGCTTTCCATCCCCAACAAAAGAACTGCAGTCTGTAAATATTTCCATGTCAGGATTGTCTAGTGGGTTATCCATTAGATATTCTCAACCTGCATATTTTAAAGTTAGGAATAGGGAAAAATCGTGATCAGGTGTTTCATTTTCCTTCTCAGGAAGGAAAGCGGCAGGATTTAAATTTCCACAAACTTTAAGCTTAGCTACTAACAACAATGACTGATATTTAAGAAGCCTACTGTCTGTCATCCAAATATTAACCATAGAATTTAGGATTCCACTCACATAATGAGAAGTCAGTACAGAAAAGTTTCATCCATTATTTTTAAAGCTTCAGGGGCTAATAAAGCCACTGCCCCAGTTACTATTAGGCAGTGGGGCCACCCACGTGAAATTACATCCAATTCTCTGCTTAGATAAGAAATAGGTTGCTTGTGAGGCCATCGGTGTTGTGTCAATACTCCCAAGGCCATACATTTCCTTTCAGTGACAAAGAAATTAAATTCGGACCCTGTGGGCAAGCTCAGAGCTGGAGCTTGCAGGAGAGCAGCCTGAAGACCCTTAAAAGCCTTTTGAGTTTCTGGATATCAAACCAGTTTGTCAGTTTGTGTCTGCTGAGTTTCAGCTATATGTTTATATAAAGGCCGGGCAAGTTCCCCATAACCCAGAATCCAAATGCGTCAGTAACCTGTGATTCCCAAAAATCCTCTCAATTGTCTTAAAGTCATAGGCAGGGGATGATTTTGTATAGGTTTAATTCTCTCCGGGCCTATGGCCCTAGTCCCTTCTGATATGATTAGGCCCAGACATCTAACTGATTGTTGACAAAGCTGAGCCTTTTCTCTTGATGCCTTGTACCAAAGCTTGCCAGAAAGTTTAAGAAATCTTCTGAGGATCGTGAACAAGCTTACTCTGTCTCAGCACAGAGCAAAATATCATCTACATATTGTAACACCACTGCTTCAGAGCTATTAAAGTCTTGTAGATCCCGTGACAAACTTTGTTCAAATAAGTGAGGACTGTCACGAAATCCCTGGGGCAAAACTGTCCAGGTTAACTGAGAAGCTGGCTGTGTAGGGTCTGCAAAGGCAAAAAAAGTAATTGACTTTCTTCCGCCAAAGGCACTGAATAGAAGGCATCTTTTAAATCAACTACTGAGAAATATTTGGCTCGTTCAGGAATTTCAGACAATAGAATATAAGGATTAGGCTCCACGGGGTGTAAAGGAACTACAGCCTCATTTATTATACTTAAATCTTGAACTAGTCTCCATTTACCATTTGATTTCTTTATACCCAAAATAGGAGTGTTGCAAGGACTGTTACAGGGAATTAATAGTCCCTGCTCCTTTAAATTTTCAATGATGGGCTTTAACCCTTTCTTAACCTCAGGTTTCAGTGGATACTGCTTCTTATGTGCAAATAAGTGTGGGTCTTTGAGCTTTACAACTACAGGAATAGCATTTTGTGCTTGACCCACAGATTTTCCATCAGCCCATACTCTAGGATTTACATTTTGTTCAACTAAAGGGAGAGAAAGGGAGGGCTCCATATTCATGAAAACAGAGGCATGGACCTTGCTCAGTATATCCCGCCACAAAAGGGGTGAAGGGGATTCTAGCACGATCAGAAACTCATGTGGAAATAGCACAGAATCCCAGTTGCAAGAAAAAGAATTACTGAAATAAGACCTTTTGTCTCGTCCAGACAGTCCTATTATGGAAGCGGATTGGGAAGAATGTGGGCTAAGGGCTTCAGTAAGCACAGAGTAATTTGCCCCAGTATTTAAAAGGAAATCGATGTATTAGTCCCCCACAATTATTAATACCCGGGGTTCCTCAGGTGTAATTAGAACTGGAGCTTATGTGGGGACCCCTGGGCACCTTCAGTCCTTGATTGTCTTGAGAGCAGGACCCCGCAGACCTAAATCTCTGAGGGCAATCTCTCTTACACTGTAGTCCTTTGCAGACTGGACATGGAGCTGGGGATGGCTTAGATGACTGAGGTCAATCCCGCTCGAGGTGCCCCTCCTTTCCACAGTAAGAGCAAGCCCACCCCTTTTCACCTGGGTCCCTCTGGGCATCTTTCTCAGGCTGTTTAAAAAGTTTTTCATAGCCATTGTGAAGGCTTCCACCTTTTCCTTTCTTTTTCTGCCTTTCTTTCTTTTCCTCACATTCCCTATCTTAAAAGACTGTCTGAACCAGTTGTAACAGAGTATTTAAAGACTGATTTGGTCCATATGCCCATTTTTGTAGCTTACAGTGGATATCTGGAGCTGACTGAGTGAGAAATCTATCTTTTAAGATGACTTTTCCTTCTTCATTTTCAGGCTCAATCTCAGTGAATCTGCAAAGGGCTTCTCTTAGTCTGTCTAGGAATTTACCATGAGCTTCCTTCTCCTCCTGCTCTATGTCTGCCAATTTGCCATAGTTTAAAGGCTTAGAACATGCCTGTCTGAGTCCTTCAAGAATACGTCTAACAAAATGAGTTTGATCCCATCTTCCTTTAGCTGTGTTGTAGTCCCAGTCTGGTTCTGTAAGTGGGACCGCCTGATTCTCAGTGGGGAGGGCCACTATCTCATTCCCCCTGTTCCCTACTGATTCATTACCAAGCCATTCACCTCCGTAAGCAACTGCTTTTTCTAAAACTCGAGTCTTTGGGTCAGGAGTCAGTATTTGTTCCAAGATATATATCACATCCTTCCAAGTAAGGTCATAAAGCAGAGTAACACCTTTAAAAGCTCTAATATATTTTTCTGGGTCCTTTAAATTGTCTCCCACTCCTCCTTGATTCTTTGAATTTCTTAATAAGAAAAAAGGTTATTGACTCTCATAGACTGGTTATTTCTCCTGGTGGGTGTTTCATGAAGAGGCAACAGCTTGTGTGGCTGTTCCTCAGTCTCTGGCTGCTCTGCATGTATGATCCCAGTGATAGATTGGAGAAATCTGTTTTTCTTTTTCTCTTTGTCTTCTGTCCTCCATCTCATCTCTCACTTCAATGGTCTGAGTTTCTACTGAAACCAGAGTAGTCTGAGGTCGTACTGAGACAGGAGTTGTTTGGACCTCCACGTGGGCAGTTTGAATCTCAGTTTGGATTTCCACTGAGACCAAGGTAGTTTGAATCTCAGTTTGGTTTTCCATTGAAACCAAAGCAGTTTGAATCTCAGTTTGGAGCCCCGAGTACAGGGTCAAAGTAGGAGGACAGGAAGGAGCTGAAGATTTCACGCCCAAATCTATAACCTTAGGACATAAGTCTGGCATATTTTGCAGAGAGAAAAAGGGCAATGCATATGCTACTTCTACCCATTTCCCTTGTTCCTTACAGAACCGGTCTAATATACTTAAGAGACCCTCCCACTGGCCACCGTTCGTCATCCTCCAATAGATACCATGGCCATGCAGTATCATATAGGAAGACCAGGTGTGTCTTCTTTAAGCCCTGGGAATCAAATCTATCCCAGTTTTTCAGGATACGGTTCAAAGGAGTGAGGCTGGAATTGTTAGCTCGCGTCTGTAAGAGAGAAAAAAAGCAACCAGCGCCGTTTTTTTTTTTTTTTTTTTTTTTTTTTTTCTATTGGAGGCATCCTCCCTGCTCTAGATGGGGGTGTAGATAGACTTTACACCAAAAGCTTTTCCTTCCTGGTCGGACTTTGTCTCTTATTGATGCAGGCGCTGTCCGCATCCCTCCCAGTTCTACCACCGAGATGGGGTGGGGATGTACCAGGGGTAGACCTGATAGCATCTCTACCTGCCGTCCAGCTCTTCACTTTTAACCTTGCTTGCCTCTGATGTCACCTGGGGGTGAATCAGAGTAACCTTCCAGAATGCCTCCCAAATGTTTCCCCCAGCTAAGACTGCTGGGGGAAACATTTGTCACTTGAGTGCTTGTGCATGACCTTGAGGATATTCCTGACCACAATAAGACTGATAAGAACATAAAGCTGAGATGTTCTTTCCAAGCATAACCACACCAGTATAAGAGCCCCCTCTGGTCCACTAAGAGCCAGTGTTACCAAAGGAAAAAAACCCAATGTAGTCTGAATCTGAGTAACCTTTAACCTCAGAGATGTTCTTGGAACTAGAGCTCCACCTAGCTTCTGAACTTTCGATTCCTAGTGAGGCTAGGTGCTTTCTTGACTACCAATCTAAGTTTGGGACCTATGCCACAGTACACAGTAACAGTATAGATCACAAGTCCCTTGAAAGTCTATGATCTGATAGATTAGGTTAGTACTTCTAATTCCCAAGGAGTTATGAAATGGTCAAAGAGACCAAGAAATTTGACCGAGAAAGGAGAATTCAGTCCACACACTTTGCCCATTTCTGGTCGGTTCCTGAAGGAGACATTGGGTGCCTCTTAGCATTGGCAGCTCAGTATAAACCCTCAACAGGTTTCTGCCATAAGGTGTATGAGATCACTGTGGAACTGCAGAGCAGGGCTCCTCACTTGCTTCACACAGGGCATGTCATTCATTCACACAAGCACACCGTAGAGTTAGTAAAGCACAGCAGAAAACGTGTTCACTAAGAGAACAAAAAACTAGAGCTCAAAAACTAACTCCAGCATCCTTACCTTGTCTTAAAATCCCAGATGAACCCCTAAGATGAAAGATTGTTGTTGAATCCTGCAAAGGCACTGGGATTCTTGGCCCCCAGAGCAGAAGAATTCAATCCAGGGCCAGAGACAAGGCTTGATCACTCAGAGCTTTTGTGTAATAAAGTTTTATTAAAGTATAAAGGAGTTAGAGAAAGCTTCTGGCATAGGCATCAGAAGGGGGCAGAAGAGTGCCCCCCTGCTAGTCTTCAGCTGGATGTTATATAGTCACTTGCAGTCTGTTAATGAAAGAAAGGAATGTCTTAAAATTCAGAATGGCACCAGGCATCTCATCCATAAGATGCATTTTTGGATAATCTTGGCACCAAATTGTTTATCCTGGGCCATAAAATGATTAACTTGAATCTTGAAGAAGGGCAGACCACCATATAAATAGTTTCATTTACATAGATTTGGGGAAAATATCTGAGTATAACATACTGGTTTGTCAAGTAGGTTGTGAGCCAAGAGGTGGAACCGACTTGAAGACAGAGTTTGGTGGTAAATGCATAGTACATTAGCATAGCTTAAGACAAACATTTCTATAATAAAAAGGCATTGTTTATATATAGATTTGAGTATAGTTAACTTCAGGTGAAACCAGGTGTCATTATGGCAACAGTATTTTAAGAGAAACCTCCTTTTAAATTTGTATAGAAAAGGAAAAATAACTCACGAGTTTGTTTCCTCCTGCCACTTAAGAGCGATAAAAATGTCTGACACTTGCAGGCTATTTCCTCCATTTGGAGACCCCTGGCCTTTTTGCCTGTTACCTACTCAGTCATCCAACTCTCAATTTGAGAAGAGCACTCTACCACATCTAGAGAGGATCCCACTAGCACAATTAAGGAGGAATTCCCCTGACACAATGACAGAGGTGGCTGCAAACGACGACTAGAGATGAGCCGGCCCACAGCAAGGAGAGAGGAGCTTGCACACTACCACTACAGAGACTTGAAACCCCTGAAACTACAGAGTGGACCCTGAACACAATGATGGAGTAGACCCTTGCCAAAACTAGTGAGCCCATCATTGCAAACAAGACAGGAGCCACCTTGCACATTCCTGCTAGAGACAAGTCGCCTTAAGAGAACTCGACACAATGCCCCACCACAAGTTGCCAGGAACACTGAGTACTAACCAAGCTCGAGGTGAACCACGATTTCCCCACCGCGACTCCAGTGCAATCCTGCATCCGGTGCTGAAAATCCAGAGGAACACTGATTTCTCACTGCATGTCGACAGGAACTCTCATTTGCCTGTGGCAACTCTTGAGGAATCCCCGAGTTTCCAACAACAACTAAAGAATAACACTAAGTTTCTGCTGCACATCAAGAGGAGGCCCATTCCCCTGCTGCAACTCAAGAGGAAACACGAATTTTCTGCCTCAACTCGAAAGGAGCCCTTACTGCCTTGTTGACATGCAAGAAGTATTCTCAGATACCCATCACAACTTGAGGGAAACCCCAAGTTTCCCACCGCAAGTCAAAAAGAGACCAAGTCCTCCCTCGGCTTGAGATGAGGCCTGATTTTCCCACAGTGATTCAAATGGAACCCCGAGTTTCCCCTCACAATACGAAGGGGGTGGGGGTCTGAAACGCCTGTTGCAACTAGAGAAAAATCCAAAGTTCCCCGCCTCAACTTGATTGGAGACCTAACACATCTCTCACAACTCCAGAGGAAAGCTGAGTTCCATGCCTAAATATGAGGCAAGGCTGGACTCCTCTTTTGAAACTCGAGAGGCACCCCAAGATCCCTGTCATAACTGAAGAGGAACCCTGAGTATCTCGCCTCACCTCGAGATGAGGCCCTATTCCCCTGAAGCGACTTGAGAGGTATCCCAAGGTTCCCCTCACAACTCAAAAAGAGGTCTGACTTCCCATAGACAACCCGAGCGGTTCCCTGAGATTCTTGTCACAACTTGAGAGAAACCCAGTGTTTACTGCCTTAACTCGAGATGAGGCCTGAGTCCCATCAACAACTCGAGAGCAATCCCGCGTTTCCCCTCAGAACTCGAAAGGAGGCCTGATTCCCTGAGGCAACTCGAGAGGTTCCCTGAGGTCTCTGTCTCAATTTAAGAGGAACCCCGAGCGTCCCTCCACAACTCGAGAAAAAACAAGAGATTCCCCCCTCAGCTGGAGATAAGGCCTAAGTCCCCTGGAGCAACTCAAGAGCAATCTCGAGTTCCCCCTCACATCTTGAAAGGAGGCCTGACTCCTCTGAGACAACACGAGAGGTTCCTTGACGTCACCGTCACAACTCGAGAGGAACCCCGAGCTTCCTGCCACAAGAAAAATGCTGCGAGAAAAACCCCGGTTTCTCCCCTCAACGTGAGATGAGGTCCAAGTCACCTGCAGTGACTGGAGAGCAATCCCAAGTTTCCCTTCACAACTCTAAATGAGGCTTGACTCCCTTTTGGCAACTCGAGAGGTTCCCCTAGACACTCGTTGCAACTTGAGAAGAATTCCGTGTTCCCCAGCTCATCTAGAGATGAGGGCTAATTCTGATGATTCCACTCGAGAGGAATCTCAATGTCCTCCTCAAACCTCAAGAAGAGGCCTGTCTCACCTATTGCAACTTGAGAGGATCCCCTAGTTCCCCATCACAACTAGAGAGAAACTCCGAGTTTCCCACCACAACTTGAGAAAAAACATGAGTTTCTCACCTCAAATAGAGATGTGGCCCGATTCCCCTCAGTGACTCGAGAGGAACCAGGAATTCCCTGGCCCACCTTGACATGAGCCCCAAGATGCTGAAGCAACTGCAGAGGATTTCCAAGAGCATCTTAGCCCACCTCTATTGGAGAAGAGCCCTCTTCCTCAACCAGATAGGAAGCCTCATACTACAAATAAGCAGGACTTCTTGTGACAGGACTGGCTACAAATAGCCAGTAGCTTCCCAAACTTCACAACTAGAAAATGGGCCCCTTCTAAAAACAACCATAGAGGAGTCAGCCACCTCTCAATTTGAGAAGAACTTTCTACTGCATCTAGAGGAGCCATACAAGCACACTTAAAGAGGAGTTCCCTGTCACAACAAGAGAGGTGGCTGCAAATGACAACTAGAGATGAGCTGACCCACGGCAAATAAAGAGCAGACACCCACTGCAATGAGAGAGGACCCCAAGTCACATCTAGAGAATAGCCTCATGCACCATGCCCTTAGACAGGGACCAGCTTGCACATCACTACTAGAGAGGATCTGCCCCAGTGTAGCTCAAGAGGAGTCTCCACCTCAACCTTAAAGGAAACCCGAGTCATATGATACAACTCAAGAGGCACCCTGAGTTCCCAGCTGCAACTTCACAGGATCTCTAGGCTGGCACAAGAAAAGGGGTCACCCACCAAATGACAGAGGGGCTCTCCGGCCAAAATTGAAGGGGATTACCCAGGCACAAATTGAGAGGTGTCCTCCAGGATATCACAGCTAGACAGAAGACATTCTGCCTCCAATGGAGACGAGCTCCCTGAGGGAAGTATAGTGGAGGCCCTCACAACTTGGGACCAGCAACCCCACGAACAGAAATGAGTAACTCATAGCACCAAAAGCAGAGAAGACCTCACCAATGGAGACACGGACACCCAACCGGAGAGGACACAGCCTCGCCCCTTGAGAGGAGCCCTCCACCACAACTTGAGAGGAGCCCACTGGACATCACAGGCAGATAGAAGACCCTTTTATGCTAATACAGATGAACCTCACACCACAAGGAGAGAGGAGCTTGTAGACTACCA
The DNA here is from genome assembly GCA_935064755.1 of Tragelaphus eurycerus. Lineage (NCBI taxonomy): Eukaryota > Metazoa > Chordata > Mammalia > Artiodactyla > Bovidae > Tragelaphus > Tragelaphus eurycerus. The sequence goes on along the minus strand of CAKXYN010000420.1, from coordinate 45,770 downwards.
CTAGAGAGACTCAAAACCCCACAACTACAAAGTGGGCCCCGACCACAACAATAGAGTAGTCCCTTGCCAAAACTAGTGAGCAGCCACCTGTCATTGCAACAAGACAGGAGCCACCCTGCACATCTTTTCTAGAAATGAATCGCCCCAAAAGAACTCAACAGGAGGCCCCACCACAAGTTGCCAGGAGCCTTGAGTACCAACCAAGCTAGAGGAGAACTTTGACTACCCTGCCATGACTCCAGTGAAATCCTGTATCCTGTGTGGCAAATCCAGAGGAATACTGATTTCTTGCTCCACCTGGAGAGGAGCTCTGAGTCCCCTGTGGCAACTTTTGAGGAAATGCCAAATTTACAGCAACAACTAGAGAAGAACCCTGAGTTTCTGCTGCAACTTGAGAGGAGGTCTGACTCCCCTGTTGTCACTTGTGAGGTATCCCCAGGTCCCCATAGCAACACGAGAGGAACCCCGTGTTTCCCATTGCAAATTGAAAGGACACCAAGTTCACCCCCAATTTGCCTGAATCCTCTGTAGCAACTCGGATGGAACCCCGAATTTCCCCTCACATCAAGGGAGATCTGACTCCCTGTTGCAACTTGAGAAAAATTATTAGATACCCACCTTAACTAGAAAAGAGGCCTGACAACCCTTTCAAAACAGGAAAGAAAACAAAATTCCATGCCTCAACTCGAGATGTGGCCTAACTCCTCTGTTGCAACTCAGGAGGAACCCCGAAATCCCTGTCAGAACTGGAGAGGAAACCAAGTTTTCCTCCTTGACTCGAGATGAGGCCCTATTTCCATGCAGCTATTTGAAAGGAATCCCAAAGTTCCCCTCTCAACTTGAAAGGAGGCCTGACTCCCCTGAGGCAACCCGAGCAGTTCCTTGAGATCCCAATCCCAACTCGATAGGAACCCTAAGTTTCCCACCTCAACTTGAAATGAGGCAGGATTCCCCTGCAGCGACTCTAGAGCAATTGTGAGTTCCCACTTGCAACTCGAAAGGTGGCTTGATTTCCCTGAGGCAACACGAGAGGTTCCCTGAGGTCTCCATCGCAACTTGAGTGGAACCTCGAGATCCCCATTCAAACTAGAAAAGAATCCTGAGCTTCATGCCACAACTGGAAGAAAATCATGAGATTTCCCCCCTTCAAAGCGAAACACACCCTATTCCTCTGCAGTAACACGAGAGCAATCAAAACTTCCCCCTCACAACCCGAAAGGAGGCCTTGTCTGCTTTGACACAACAGGAGAGATTCCCTGAGGTCACCTTTGCCACTGGAGAGGAAGCCTGATCTTCACACCTCAACTCGATGAAAACCATGAGATTCCCCCCTCAGTCACGAGATGAGGCCCGACTTCCCTGCATCACCTCGAAAATCATCCCGAGTTACCTCTTGAAACTTGAAAGGAGGTTGACTCATTTTATGCAACACCAGAGGTTCCCAGAGATACTGGTTGCAACTTGAGAGGAACCCCGAGTATCCTGCTGCAACACAAGAAATACACTGTGTTCCCCACCTCATCTTGAGATGAGGGTCGATCACTTCTTCGACTCAAGAGGAATCCTGAATTTCCCAATGCATCTCAAGTGGAGGCCTGTCTCAACAATTGCAACTTGAGAGGAAACCTGAATTTTCTGCTGCAAGGCAAAAGGAAACCAAGTTCGCCCTCAACTGGAGATAAGGCCTGATTCCCCTGCAGTGACTCGAATGAAACCCCGAGTTTCCCTCACAAGACGAAGGGAAGTCAGACGCCCCTGTTGCACCTCTATAAAAAGCCGAGTTCCCCTCCTCAACTCAACCAGAGGCCTGACACCTCTTTTGTAACTCGAGAGGAAAGTGGATTTCCATGCATCAACAAGAGATGAGGAACTTAATAGGAACCCCAGGACTCATGTCTCAAATGCATCTCAACTCAAAATGAGGCCCAATTCTCCTGCAGCGACTTGAGAAAAATCCCAAGGTGCCTCTTGCAACTCGAATGGAGGCCTGAGTCCACTTTGGCAACTCAAAAGGTTCCCTGAGGTTGCTATCCCAACTCGAGAGGAACCCATGCTACTGCCAAAACAAAAGAAAAAAAACACAAGATTGAGCCCTCAACACAAGATGAGGCCCGATTCCCCCTGCAGTACCTCGAGAGCAATACCAAGTTCCCTCTTGCAACTTGAAAGGAGGCTTGACTCCCTTTATGCAACTCCAGAGTTTCCCTGAGATACATATCATAACTTGAGATGAGTACCTATTCCCTAGCAGCAACTCGAGAGGAATTCTGAGGTGCTCCGTGCAACTCAAAAGGAGTCCTGACTATACTGTTGCAACACAAGAGGATCACTGAGGTCCCTGTCGCAGCTCTAGAGGAAACCTTGCTTCCCACCACAACTCAAAAAAAGCCTCTAGATGCCCCCTCAAAGCGAGATGAAGCCCAATTCCCCTACAGTGACACGAGAGCAATCCAGAGACCCCCCCCCCCCCCCCCCGGCAACTCGAAAGGAGGCTTGACTCCTTTTATGCAACTACAGAGGTTCCCCAAGATACCCTTCACAACTTGAGAGGAACCTTGAATTTCTGATCGCAAATCTAGTAGAGCCCTGTGTTCCCCACCTCATCTTGAGATAAGGACCACTTCCCCTGCTTGACTGGAGAGGAATCTCGACTTTCCCTTTGAACTTCAAGAGGAGGTCTGTCTCACCTACTCCAATTTGAGAGGAACCCCGAGGTTCCTGCCACAAGTCAAAAGGACAGTGAGTCCCCCCTAAACTTTTACATAAGAACTGATTCCCCTGAAGTGACTCAGATGAAACCTTGTGGTTCTCCTCACTATACGAAGATAATTCTGAACCCCTTCTTGCACCTCAAGAAACAGCTCTGGTTCCAAGCCTCAAGTCGACAGTAGCCCTGACACCTCTTTTACAACTCAAGAGAAAAGTGAAATCCATGCCTCAAAATGAGACAAGACTACACCCTTGTTGAAACTCAATGGGAACACCCAGATCTATGTAGCAATTGGAGAGGAACCCCAAGGTTCCCCCCTCAACTCAAGATGACAACCTATTCCCCTGCATTGACTTGACATGAATCCTGAGGTATCCTTTGCAACTTGAAAGGATGCCTGATTTCCATGAGTCAACATGAAAGGTTCCCCGAGGTCCCAGTCTCAACTCAAGAAGAACCCCAAGTGTCTTGCCCCAACTCGAGAAAAACAACAAGATATCCTCCTCAATGCAAGATGAGGCCTGATTCCCCTGCAGCACTTCGAGAGCAATCCCAAGTCCCTTTTGAAATTTGAATGGAGGCTTGACTCCTTTATGCATCTTCACAGGTTCATCAAGATACATGTCGCAAATCCAGAGGAACACCGAGTTTGCCCCTGCATATAAGAAAGAATGCCATATTCCACACCTCATCTCTGGATGAGGGCCCATTCACCTACTTCAAATCCAGAGGAATCCTGATTTTCTCCTTGCACCTCAAGAGGACTCCTGTCACACCTATTTCATCTCAATAGGAACCCCGAGGTTTCTGCCTTAATTTGAAAGGGCATTGAGTTCCCCCTCAACTCAAGATAAAGTCTTATTCCCCTGCAGCTACTCAAATGGAACCTCATTTCCCCTCACAACACGAAGGTCAGTCTGACTCCTTTGTTGCACCTCTATAAAAAGCTCAAGTTCCCAGCCTCAACTCGACAGGAGGCCTGACACACCTTTTGTAACTCAAGAGGAAAGAGGAATTCCATGCCTTAACATGAGATGAGGCCTGACTCCCTTGTTGAAACTTGATAAGAACCCAGAAATCCATGTCACAATGCAGAGGAACTCTGAGGTTCCTGTCTCAACTCAAATGAGGCCCTCTCCCCATGCTGTGACTCACGAGGCATCCCGAGGTGCCCCTAGCATCTCGAAAGGAGGCCTGACTTCACTGAGGCAACACGAGGGCTTCACTGATTCCCCGTTGCAACTCAAGAGGAACACAGAGTATCACGCTCAACTCAACGGGAGGTCTTACCCCTCTTTTACAACTCAAGAGTAAAGCAGATTTCCATGCCTCAACAGGAGATGAGGCCTGGTTCCCTGTTGAAACTCAAGAGGAACTCCTAGATCCCTGTTGCCACTGGATAGGAACACCAAGTATCCCACCTCAACTCTAGATGAGGCCCTATTCCACTGCAGCAAATCGAGGTGAATCCTGAGATGCTACTAGCAACTTGAAAGGAAGCCTCACTTCCCTGAGGCAACACGAGAGGTTCCATGAGGTCCCCGTCACAACTCAAGAGGAACTCAAGGCTTCCGGCCACAAGTCGAGAAACCTGAGATTCCCCTTTCAACACCAGATGAGGTCTGATTTCTTTGCATCACCTTGAGAGCAATCCTGAGTTCCTTCTCAAAACTTTAAAGTAGGCTTGATTCTCTTTGTGCAACTCCAGAGCTTCCACAAGATATATGTCTCTCCTGCAGAGGAGCTCCGAGTTTCCTGCCACAACTCAAGAAGAGCCCTGTGTTCTGCACCTCATGTCAAGATGAGGACATATACCCCTGTTTCGACTCAAGAATAATCCTGACTTTCCCTTGCACATCAAATAGAGGATTGTCTAAGCTATTGAAACTTGAGAGGAACCCTGAGATCCCTGTTGCAGCTGGAGAGGAAAACTAAGATTCCCGCCTCAACTCCAGTTGAGGCCTGATTTGGGTGCAGTGACTCGAATGGAAACCTAAGTTTCCACTCACAACACGAAGGGAGTTCTTAAACCCCTATTGCACCTCTAGAAAAACCTTGAGTTCCATGACTCAAATCAACAGGAGGACTGACTCCCCTTTTACAGCTCAAGAGGAAAGCGGCCTTGCTTGTCTCAACATGAGACAAGACTTGATCTCCCTTTTGAAACGTGATAGGAACCCCAAGATCCATGTTAAACTGGAGAAGAATCCTAAGTTTCCTGTCTCAACTGGAGTTGAGGACTTCTTCCCCTGCACCAAATCGAGAGGAATAATGAGACACCCTTTTCAACTCGAAAGGAAGCCTGACTCCACTGTGGCAAAACTAGAGGTTCCCTGAGGTCCCATCACAACTTGATGGGAACCCAAATCTTCTAGCCACAACTCGAGAAACACCACGAGATTATCATCAATGTGAAATAAGGCCTGATTCCTCTTCAGTGCCTCGAGAGAAATCCAGCACTACTTATCTCAACTTAAGAGGATACTTGACTTCCCTGAAGGCAATACCAGAGCTTCCCAGAGATCCTCGTTACAACGTGAGAGGAAGCCCAATTCCCACAGCAATTAGAGAAAAACCACAAGATTTTCCCCTCATCGTGAGATGAGGCCTGTTTCCCCTGGAATGCCTCAAGAACAATCCTGAATTCCCTCTCGAAACTTGAAAGGTGACTTGACTCCCTTAACACAACTCAAGAGGTTCCCCAAGGTAACCATCGCAACTCGAGAGGAATCCTGAGTTTCCTGTCACAACACAAGAAGAGCCCAGTGTTCCCCACCTCATCTCGAGATGAGGGTCGATTCCCCTGCTTTGACTCGTGAGCAATCCTGACTGTCCTCTCGCACCTCAAGAGGAGGCCTGTCTCACCTACTGAAACTTGAGAGGAACCCTGCGTTTCCTGCCCCAAGTCGAAAGGACACCGAGTTTCCCTTCAACTCGAGATAAGGCCTGATTCCCCTGAACCGACTTGAAATGAACCCCTCACAACAAGGATGGAGGTCTGACTCTCCTGTTGCACCACTAGAAAAAGCACAAGTACCTGCCTGAACTTAACAGGAGGCCTGATACCCCTTTTACAATTTGAGAGGAAAGCGGAATCCATGCCTCAAAATGAGATGAGGCCTGACTTCCCTGTTGAAACTTGATAGGAACCCTGTTATAGCTTTCACAACTACAGATGAACCCTGAATTTCCCGCCTCAACTCGAGATGAGTCTGTATTTCCCTGCAGCAAATCGAGAGAAATTCCGAGGTACTCCACACAACTTGTAAGGAGGCCTGACTTCCTTGAGGCAACAAGAGATCCCTGAGGTCCCCATCACAACTCAAGAGGAACCCAAAGCTTCTCCCAACAACTCGAAAACAACCATGAGATTACCCTCTCAATGAGATATGAGGCCCGATTTCCCTGCAGTGGTCTCAAGAGTAATCCTGTGCTCCCCCTCACAACTCGAAAAGAAACTTGATTTTCTTGAGGTAACACGAGAGGTTCCCTGAGGCTCCCATCACAACTTGAGAGGAACCCCAAGCTTCCTGCCACAAATAAAGAAAAACCATGAGTTTCCCTTCTCAATGTGAGATGAAGCCCTTTTCCCCTACAGAGTCTTGAGAACAGTTCCAAGTTCGCTCTCAAAAGTCAAAAGGAGGCTTCACTCACTTTATGCCCCTCACAATGTTCCTCAATGTACCCGTCACAATTTGAGAGGAACCCTGAGTTTCCTGCCACAACTTGAGAGGAGCCTCGTGTTTCCCACCTCATCTCGACATGATGGGCAATTCCCCTGCTTAGACTTTAGAAGAATCCTGACTTTCCCCTGGACCTAAATAGGAGGCCTGTCTCACCTTGAAACCTGAAAGTTGAGAGGAACCCCGCATTTCCTGCAGCAAGTCAAAAAGACACCAAGTTCCCCATCAACTCGACATAAGGTCTGAATGTCCTGCACCTACTTGCATGGAACACCTAGTATTTCCTCACGAAGAGAGGTCTGATTTCCCTGTTGCACCTTCACAAAACGCCCAATTTCCCTGCCTGAACTCGACAAGAGGACTGACACCCCTTTTACAAGTCAAGAGGAAAGCAGAATTCCATGCCTCAACATAAAATGAGGCCTAACTCTGCTGTTGAAACTCAATAGGATCCATGAGATCCCTGTCTCAAGAGAGAGGAGCCCTGAGTTTCAAACTTCAACTTGAGCAGAGGCCCTATTCTAAGCAGCGACTTGAGAGGAAACCAGAGGTGCCCCTCACAACTCGTAAGGAGGCCTGACTACCCTGAGGCAACAAAAGAGGTTTCTGGAGGTCCCACTTGCAACTTGAGAGGGATACAAAGCTTCTTGCCACAACTCAAGAAACACCACAAGATTCTCCCTTCAATGCGAGATGATGCTCAGTTTCCCTGCAGTGACTGGAGACCAACCTCGCACTCCCCCTCACAACTCGAAAGGAGACTTGACTTCCCTGAGGAAACATGAGAGATTCCCTGAGGTCCCCGTCACAACTCCAGAAAAATTGAAGGTACCCACAGCACCTCAAGAAAAACCACGAGATTCCCCCCTCAACGCGAGGTGAGGCTCTTTTCCCCTCCAGCACATCAAGAGCAATCTCAAGTTCCCTCTCAAAATTTGAAAGGCAGCTTGACTCCCTATATGCAACTCAAGAGTTTCCCCAAGATACCCATCACAACTTGAGAGGAACCCAGAGTTTCGTGCCATAACTGGAAAAGATCCCCGTGTTATGCATCTCATTTGCAGATGAGTGCCAATTCCCCTGCCTGGACTCAAAAGGAACCCCGACTTTCACCTCGGACCTGAAGAGAAGGCCTGTCTCACCTACTGAAACTCTAAAGAACCCCATGGTTATCTTCATAAGTATTAAGGGCATCGAGTTCCCCCTAAACTCGAAATAAGGCATAATTCCCCTGCACTGACTTGAATGGAACTCCGAGTAACCCCTCAAAACACGAAGATAGGTTTGATTCTCCTCTTGAAACTCAATAGGAACTCTGTTTTCCCTGTCCGAACTGAAACAGAACTCTGAGATTCCCCCTCAAGGTGAGATGAGGCCCTATTTCCCTATAGTGACTCCAGAGATATCTCACATTCCCCCTTGCAACTCAAAAGGAGGCTTGACTCCCATTATGCAACTGCAGAGGTTACACGAGATAGCATCATAACTTGAGAGGAACCCGGAGATTTCTGCCACAACATGAGTAAAAAAGGAGATTCCCCCCTCAACATGAGATGAGGCTCAATCCCCCTTCAGTGGCTCGAGACCAATCCTGAATTCCCACTCACAACATAAGAGGAGGCTTGACTCACTTTATGCAAATCCAGAGGTTCCCTGAGATACCTGTCCAACTCAAGAGCACTGTCTTTCTGCTGAAATTAGAGACAAGCCCTGTATTCCTCACCTCATTTCGAAATTAGGGCCGAATCTCCTAATCCAACTCGAGAAGAATCCAGATTTTTCCCTCACACCTCAAGAGAAGTGCTATCTCACCTATTGCAACTTGAGAGGAAACCCAAGTTTGCTACTATAAGTTGAAAGAACACCTAATTCCCCTCAAGTCGAGAGAAGGCCTATTTCCCCTGCAGGTACTCGAATGGAACCTGGAGTTTCCACTCACAGCATGAAGGGAGTCTGGACTGCCCTGTTGCACCTCTAGAAAAAGCCTGATTTGCCAAGCTGAATGTGATAGAAGGCCAGACACCCCTTTTACAACTCGAGAGGAAAGCAGGATCCATGTCTCAATGCAAAACAATGCTTAACTCTCCTGTTGAAACTCCATAGGAACCCCGAGATTCCTGTAGCAACTGTAGACAAACCCCCTAATTTCCAGCCTCAGCTTGAAATGAGGACCTATTCCACTGCAGCAACTCAAGAGGAATCCCGAGGTGCCCCTCCCTACACGAAAGGGTGTTTGACTTCCATGGGGCATCACCAGAGGTTCCCTGAGCTCCAAGTCGCAAATCAAGAAGAATCCTGAGCTTCCCACCACAACATGAAACATCACCTTGATATTTGTTTTATATAAACAATGATCTCTCTAATAGAGGGCAAAGTAGAGCACAAATGACACATAAAAAAAGAGATGTGGATTTTAGAAATTGAGAAAATTCAGAAGCTGGGAGTATTGTCTTTCTTTTTTTAACTCTTAAACATGCATGTATAGATGTACATGCATCTATAGGGCATGTACAACCAGGAATCAGAATTCTTATTTAGTGCTCCACATGCTTTTTTGTGACCACCCCTCAACATAATTTAATATATAATGATTATTTAAATAAATTTAAAAGTATAATTATTTCCAGATCCCTTATTGAGGCAAAATGAAATTCCCATCTCACACTGAGATGTAGAAACATTATTTGCATATTAAGAGACTTCTAAGTAGCCAGTTTTATGGTAATGGTACAATGATCAACATGTTCTTGATTTCAAGTGATGTCTGACAGAATATATATAATTATCTAATGGAGTACAGCTTTACAAAAATAACAATCGGTATTCAACAAGGATGTTAAACTCTGAGAAAACTATTTGGTTTTCACAGAATGCTAAAGCATGAGAGAAAAGTAAAAACACTTCTATTTTTTCCTATATTTAAAGGAAAATTGAAATTTGCCAAGTTTATATTTTCTCACTTTAATATTTACAAAAAAAGCAAGGAAACAAAAACAAGTTTCATACTAATTATTAAATATATTGAAGATATTTTTCTAAAATTATTCTCTAGTGATGCAAATTTCAATATTTCTGATATAAGAAAAGTGTATTCATTAAGGCACGACTGGTGATTCAGTTCAGTTCAGTTCAGTCACCCACTCATGTCCGACTCTTTGCGACCCCATGAATCACAGCACGCCAGGCCTCCCTGTCCATCACCAACACCCGAAGGTCACTCAGACTCACGTCCATCGTATCAGTGATGCCATCGAGCCATCTCATGCTCTGTCGTCCCCTTCTCCTCCTGCCCCCAATCCTTCCCAGCATCAAAGTCCTTTACCAATGAGTCAACACTTCGCATGAGGTGGCCAAGGTGCTGGAATTTCAGCTTCAGCATCATTCCCTCCAAAGAAATCCCAGGGCTGATCTCCTTCAGCATGGACTGCTTGGATCTCCTTGCAGTCCAAGGGACTCTCAAGAGTCTTCTCCAACACCACAGTTCAAAAGCATCAATTCTTTGGCGCTCACCCTTCTTCACGTCCATACATGACCACAGGACAAACCATAGCCTTGACTAGATGGACCTTTGTTGGCAAAGTAATGTCTCTGTTTTTGAATATGCTATCTATGTTGATCATAACTTTCCTTCCAAGGAGTAAGTGTCTTTTAATTTCATGGTTGCAGTCATCATCTGCAGTGATTTTGGAGCCAGGAAAAACAAAGTCTGACACTGTTTCCAATTTTTCCCATGAAGTGATGGGACCGGATGCTATGATCTTCGTTTTCTGAATGATGAGCTTTAAGCCAACTTTTTCACTCTCCAATTTCACTTTCATCAAGAGACTTTTGAGTTCCTCTTCACTTTCTGCCATAAAGGTGCTGTCATCTGCATATCTAAGATTATTAATATTTCTCCCAGCAATCTTGATTCCAGCTTGTGTTTCTTCCAGTCCAGCATTTCTCATGATGTACTCTGCATAGAAGTTACATAAACAGGGTGACAATATACAGCCTTGACATATGCCTTTTCCTATTTGGAACCAGTCTGTTGTTCCGTGTCCAGTTCTAACTGTTGCTTCCTGATGTGCATACCGATTCCTCAAGAGGCAGGTCAGGTGGTCTTGTACTTCCATCTCTTTCAGAGTTTTCCACACTTTATTGTGATCCACACAGTCAAAGGCTTTGGCATAGTCAATAAAGCAGAAATAGATGTTTTTCTGGAACTCTCTTGCTTTTTCCATGATCCAGCGGATGTTGGCAATTTGATCTCTGGTTATTCTGCCTTTTCTAAAACCAGCTTGAACATCAGGAATTTCACAGATTACGTATTGCTGAAGTCTGGCTTGGAGAATTTTGAGCATTACTTTACTAGCATATGAGATGAGCACAATTGTACGGTAGTTTGAGCATTCTTTGGCATTGCCTTTCTTTTGGATTGGAATGAAAACTGATCTTTTCCAGTCCTGTGGCCACTGCTGAGTTTTCAAAATTTGCTGGCATATTGAGTGCAGCACTTGCACAGAATCATCTTTCAGAATTTGAAATAACTCAATTGGAATTCCATCACCTCCACTAGCTTTGCTCGTAGTGATGCTTTCTAAGGCCCACTTCATTTCACATTCCAGGATGTCTGGCTCTAGGTCAGTGATCACATCATCGTGATTATCTGGGTCGTGAAGATCTTTTTGTACAGTTCTTCTGTGTATTCTTGCCACCTCTTTGTAATATCTTCTGCTTCTGTTAGGTCCACACCATTTCTGTCCTTTAGTGAGCCCATCTTTGCAAGAAATGTCCCCTTGGTATCTCTAATTTTCTTGAAGAGATCTCTACTCTTTCCCATTCTGTTGTTTTCCTCTATTTCTTTGCATTGATCACTGAAGAAGGCTTTCTTATCTCTTCTTGCTCTTCTTTGGAACTCTGCATTTAGATGCTTATATATTTTCTTTTCTCCTTTGCTTTTTGCTTCTCTTCTTTTCACAGCTATTTGTAAGGCCTGCCCAGACAGCCATTTTGTTTTTTTGCATTTCTTTTCCGTGGGGATGATCTTGATCCCTGTCTCCTGTACAATGTCATGAATTCTTACAAGTTAGTATATGTCCATTACAGTGAAAACGCCCCTTGGGTCAGATTAATATTTTAAGAACATATATATTAAAATAAAGTTTTATTCATATTTTGGTAAAATAACTAAGAAATTTAGAATATTAAAAAATCCAAGCACTCTGATAGCCCAATACTATTTCTACAGAAGGGGCAAGGCTTGGATTAAATTGCATATATTCCATCCTACATTATATTATCCTCACCTGTTAATCATATTGCCTTGACAAAGAAGATATGTCATAGGTCAAATGAATTTATATACATAAAGAAGCTCTCTTTGAGCTAAGGTACTGACTTCATTATATATATATATATATATATATATATATATATATATATATATATATATATATATATATTTAAACCAATATGTACTTGATTTCCAGGTAACATAAAGACATTTAATTATTTAATCCTCATTTTCCCACCCAACAATCCTGTAACCATATCATATTGGCTTTGTGTATGAAAATAAAGTTTCAGATAAGTTAAATTATTTGCCCAAATTAGCTTATTTTATATACCATTAGGAAATTTAGAAAAGAGATTCTATCTATCATCTATCTATCTTTCTATCCACTTTTGATATGTCTTATATGTTTTTCACAGAAACACAAATAAGTCTCACTGCAATCTGTTATAGTTTTCTTATTTATAGAGCTGTCTAATATGTGTCAAGCATGTTAAGTGTTTCAGCCTATATCAACTGTGTGTAGGACTTTATGGAACTCTGTGTTGGAGTAGCAAGTTCTACACATTTTCTGAATTCTTGTTTTACAATTTTATTATGGATATTATTTAATTGCATCATAATTTATTATATAATTGGCATATGTATCATCATATTATTAAATTTAATTTACATATGTGTTTATGTAATTGCAATTATATAAATTACTAGATAGAAATTATAGAAAGTTTACAAGAACAGCACAATAATAGTTTATATATGTAGCCCTCAAATTTATGTCTTAACATTTTTCTTGTCATATCTGTTTTTATATCTGTATCTATACCTCTGTGTGTGTATATATGTATCTTTCTATTTATCTACCACCTATCTGTCTATAACATCCTGATTTTTCAACCTTGGTACTATTGAGATTTTAGATAGGTGTGGTGCTTTATAGGAGGTTTAGAGGCATCACTGACCTCTAACCATCACATGCCAGTAGCTTCTACATTCCACTTGAAACAATTAACATGTCTTAATTTTGACAAATGTCCTTTGGTTAGTAAAATAATTTCCAGTTGAGAATCAACTATCTCTGTCTCTATCACTATTTATGTATTTTATTATATGTAGGAAAATGAAAGTGTGAGTTGCTCAGTCATATTTGACTCTTTGCAACCCCATGGACTGTAGCCTCCCAAGCTCTTCTGTCCTTGGGATTCTCTGGGCCAGAATATTGGAGTGGGTTGCTATTCCTTTCTATAGGGGATTTTCCTGATTCAGGGATTGAACCCAGATCTCCTGAACTGCAGGCAGATTCTTTACTATCTGAGCCACCAAGGCAGCCCCATTATATTTAGGAGATGAATTTATTTTCAAATATCCTAAACTGGAAAATTTAATCTGTTTATATTAGCTTTGTATAGTGAAACTGTCCAAGATAATGATACATAGAACCTATTGACTATGTTCATGTTTCTACCCAGAATAGGTTCTCTAATAAACCTGAATGGAAACACATAATGGAACAGTGCTAAATGATTGGTCATTTTTGCTATCTCAAGTGGTAATTATTTTTTCATAACTGGTAGTTTGACTTAAGGGATAGTAAAATAATTGTTTCTTTTTGAATAAAAATATTTATCCATGTTTAAAAGTAACATTATATTCTTTTCATTCTTGAGTAAGAGAAGTACAGATGACTTAATTGTTCTGGGTCTCTTTCCTTGGGTTGATGTTTCCAATGTTTATCAAAACTGTTTATGCACTAAATTTTACTGAATTTTTGTATTTAACTTCATCAATTCATTATTCTACTTGTGGGAAATGATCTCATTGTTGGCACTATGTCATATTTCTAAAGCCTGAAACATGGTAGGGATGCAGTTATCTTGTTTTTTATACATGACTTCTACATTTTCCTATGTGCTACCTTTTACTCTACTTAATACTTCTGAAAATTTACTGAAGCTATGAATCTACAATATACTCTTTGTTGAGTATTTTGTAATAAAATTATTTTTTTTATTCCAGGAAGCTTTAATAAAAAAATCTTAGGATGGGGAACACAGGTATACCTGTCGTGGATTCATTTTGATGTATGGCAAAACCAATACAATACTGTAAAGTTAAGTAAAATGAAATTTTAAAAAAGTTAAAAAAAATAAAAAATCTTCATTGGAATACAATTTTTAAACAGTTCAGTTCAGTCATGCAGTCATGTCCGACTCTATGCGACCCCGTGAACCATAGAACACCAGGCCTCCCTCTTCATCACCAACTCCCAGAGTCAACCCAAACTAATGTCTATTGAATCAGTGATAACATCCAGCCACTCAGCCTCTGTCATCCCCTTCTACTTCTGCCCTCAATTTTTCCCAGCATCAGGGACTTTTCAAATGATTCAGCTCTTCGCATCAGGTGGCCAAAGTATTGGAGTTTCAGCTTCAACATCAGTACTTACAATGAAAACCCAGGACTGATCTCCTTTAGGAAGGACTGGTTGGATAGCCTTGCAGTTCAAGGGACCCTCAAGAGTCTTCTCCAACACAACAGTTCAAAAGCATCAATTCTTTGGCTCTCAGCATTCTTTATAGTCCAACTCTCACATCCATACATGACCACAGGAAAAACCATAGCCTTGACTAGATGGACCTTTGTTGGCAAAATAATGTCTCTGCTTTTGAATATGCTATCTAGGTTGGTCATAACTTTCCTTCCAAGGAGTGTCTTTTAATTTTATGGCTGCAGTCACCATCTGCAGTGATTTTTGAGCCCAAAAAGATAAATTCTGATACTGTTTCCACTACTTCCCCATCTATTTCCATGAAGTGATGGGACAAGAAGCCATGATTTTATTTTTCTGAATGTTGAACTTTAAGCCAAATTTTTCACTCTCCCCTTCATTTTCATGAAGAGGGTCTTTACTTTTTCCTCACTTTCTGCCATAAAGGTGGTGTCATCTGCATATCTGCATATCTGAGGTTATTGATATTTCTCCTGACAATCTTGATTCCATCTTGTGCTTCTTCCAGCCCAGGGTTTCCCATGATGTACTCGGCATATAAGTTAAATAAGCAGAGTGATAATATACATCCTTGACATACTCCTTTTCCTATTTAGAAGCAGTCTGTTGTTCCCTGTCCAGTACTGACTGTTGCTCCCTGACCTGCATACATATTTCTCAAGAGGCAGATCAGGTGGTCTGATATGCACATCTATTGAAGAGTTTTCCACACTTTGTTGTGATCCACACAGTCAAAGGCTTTGGCATAGTCAATAAAGCAGAAATAGATGTTTTTCTGGAACTCTCTTGCTTTTTTGATGATCCAGCGGATGTTGGCAATTTGATCTCTTGTTCCTCTGCCTTTACTAAAACCAGTTTGAACATCTGGAAGTTCATGGCTCATGTATTGCTGAAGTCTGGCTTGGAGAATTTTGAGCATTACTTTACTAGCATGTGAGATGAGTGCAATTGTGCAGTAGTTTGAGCATTCTTTAACATTGCCTTTCTTTAGGATTGGAATGAAAACTGACCTTTTCCACTCCTGTGGCCACTGCTGAGTTTTCCAAATTTGCTGGCATATTGAGTGTAGCACTTTCACAGCATCATCTTTCAGGATTTCAAATAGCTTCACTGGAATTCCATCACCTCCACTTGTTGTGTTCTTAGTGATGCCTTCTAAGCCCCACTTGACTTCACATTCCAGGATGTCTGGCTCTAGGGTGAGTGATCACACCATCGTGATTATCTGGGTCATGAAGATCTTTTTTGTACAGTTCTCTGTATCCTTGCCACCTCCTGTTAATATATTTTGCTTCTGTTAGACTCCTGTCATTTCTGTCCTTTATTGAACCCATTTTTGCATGAAATGTTCCCTTGGTATCTCTAATTTTCTTGAAGAGATCTCTAGTCTTTCCCATTCTATTGTTTTCCTCTATTTCTTTACATTGATCACTGAGAAAGGCTTTCTTATCTCTCCTTGCTATTCTTTGGAATTCAAACATTGGACAGAGTTTCATGAGATTGTACCAGAGACAGGAATCAAGAACATCTCCAAGAAAAAGAAATTTAAAAAAGCAAAATGGTTGTCTGAGGAGGCCTTACAAAGAGCTGTGAAAAGAAGGGAAGCAAAAAGAAAAGGAGAAAACGAAAGATATATCCATTTGAATGAATGCTGATTATTAGAAAAATGCAAATCAAAACTTCGATGAGATATCACCTCACATGAGCCAGATTGGCTATCCTCAAAATATCCACAGTCAAAGTTGGAAAGGGTGTGAAGAGAAAGGAACCTTCCGAAACTATTGTTGGTTACATAAATTTGTACAGAAACTATGGACGACAGTGTGGAGGTTACCTAAAAGATAAAAACAGAACTACCATATGACCCTGGAATCCCACTCCTGGGCATATATCTGGAGAAAAATGTGATTCAAAATATATACACAACCAAATGTCACTGCAGTACTGTTGACAGTAGTTAAGACATGGAAGCAACATAAATATCCAAAAACAAAGGAATGAATAAAGAAGATACAGCACTTATATATAATGAAATATTACTCAGTCATTAAAAAGATCAAAAAAAGCAATTTGCAAGAACAGGAATGGACCTAGGGATTGTTCAGTTCAGTTAAGTCACTCAGTCATGTCTGACTCTTTGTGACCCCCATGGACTACAGCACACCAGGCTTCCCTGTCCATCACCAACTCCTGGAGCTCACTTAAGCTCATGTCCATCGATTTAGTGATGCCATCCAACCTTCTCAACTTCTGTCGTCTTCTTCTCCTACCACTTTCAATCTTTCCCATTGTCATGGTCTTTTCCAATGAGTCAGTTCTTGGCATCAGATGGCCAAAATATTGGAGTTTCAACGTCAGCATCAGTCCTTCCAATGAATATTCAAGATTGATTTCCTTTAGGATTGGCTTGTTTGAACTCCTCAAGAGTCTTTTCCAACACCACAGTTTGAAAACATCAATTCTTCAGTGCTCAGTTTTCTTTATAGTTCAACTCTCACATCCATACATGACTACTGGGGAAAAAAAAAATCATAGCTATAACTAGATGGACACTGTTGGCTAAGTAATGTCTCTACTTTTTAATATGATTTCTAGGTTGGTTACAGCTTTTCTTCCAAGAAGCAAGTGTCTTTTAATTTCTTGACTGCAGTCATCATCTGCAGTGATTTTGGATCCCAAGAAAATAAAGTCTACCACTGTCTCCATTGTTTCTCCATCTATCTGCCATGAGTGATTGGACCAGATGCCATGATCTTAGTTTTCTGAATGTTCAGTTTTAAGTAAGCTTTTTCACTTTCCTCTTTCACTTTCATCTTGAGGCTCTTTAGTTCCTCTAAACTTTCTTCCATAAAGGTGGTGTTTTCTCCATATCAGAGGTTATCAATATTTGTTCTTGCAATCTTGATTCCAGCTCGTACTTCATTCAGCCCAGCATTTTGCATGATGTACTCTGCATATAAGTTAAATAAGCAGGATGATATATTCTTTTCCCAATTTGGAACCAGTCTGTTGTTCCATGTCCAGTTCTAATTGTTGCTTCTTGACATATATCCAGATTTCTCACAAGGCAGGTGAGGTGGTCTTGTATTCCCATCTTGAAGAATTTTCCACAGTTTGTTCTGATCTACCCACACAAAGGATTTCATGAATCAATAAAGCAGAAGTATTTTTTTTTTCTTTTTTTTCCTGGAATTCTCTTGCTTTTTTTATGATCCAGTCAGATCAGATCAGATCAGTCGCTCAGTCGTGTCCGACTCTTTGCGACCCCATGAATCACAGCACGCCAGGCCTCCCTGTCCATCACCAGCTCCCGGAGGTCACTCAGACTCGCATCCATCGAGTCAGTGATGCCATCCAGCCATCTCATCCTCTGTCGTCCCCTTCTCCTCCTGCCCTCAATCCCTCCCAGCATCAGAGTCTTCACCAATGAGTCAACACTTCGCATGAGGTGGCCAAAATACTGGAGTTTCAGCTTTAGCATCATTCCTTCTAAAGAAATTCCAGGATTGATCTCCTTCAGAATGGACTGGTTGGATCTTCTTGCAGTCCAAGGGACTCTCAAGAGTCTTCTCCAACACCACAGTTCAAAAGCATCAATTCTTCGGCGCTCAGCCTTCTTCACAGTCCAGCTCTCACATCCATACATGACCACAGGAAAGACCATAGCCTTGACTAGGCGAACCTTTGTTGGCAAAGTAATGTCTCTGCTTTTGAATATGCTATCTAGGTTGGTCATAACTTTCCTTCAAAGGAGCAAGCGTCTTTTAATTTCATGGCTGCAGTCACCATCTGCAGTGATTTTGGAGCCCAGAAAAACAAAGTCTGACACTGTTTCCACTATTTCCCCATCTATTTCCCATGCAGTGATGGGACCAGATGCCATGATCTTCGTTTTCTGAATGTTGAGCTTTAAGCCAACCTTTTCACTCTCCACTTTCACTTTCATCAAGAGGCTTTTTAGCCCCTCTTCACTTTCTGCCATAAGAGTGGTGTCATCTGCATATCTGAGGTTATTGATATTTCTCCCGGCAATCTTGATTCCAACTTGTGTTTCTTCCAGTCCAGCATTTCTCATGATGTACTCTGCATATAAGTTAAATAAACATGGTGACAATATGCAGCCTTGACGTACTCCCCTTCCTATTTGGAACCAGTCTGTTGTTCCATGACCAGTTCTAACTGTTGCTTCCTGACCTGCATACAGATTTCTTAAGAGGCAGATCAGGTGGTCTGGTATTCCCATCTCTTTCAGAATTTTCCATAGTTTATTGTGATCCACACAGTCAAAGGCTTTGGCATAGTCAATAAAGCAGAAATAGATGTTTTTCTGGAACTCTCTTGCTTTTTCCATGATCCAGCGGATGTTGGCAATTTGATCTCTGGTTCCTCTGCCTTTTCTAAATCCAGCTTGAACATCAGGAAGTTCACGGTTCACATATTGCTGAAGCCTGGCTTGGAGAATTTTGAGCATTACTTTACTAGCGTGTGAGATGAGTGCAATTGTTCGGTAGTTTGAGCACTCCTTGGCATTGCCTTTCTTTGGGATTGGGATGAAAACTGACCTTTTCCAATCTTGTGGCCACTGCTGAGTTTTCCAAATTTGCTGGCATATTGAGTGTAGCACTTTCACAGCATCATCATTCAGGACTTGGAATAGCTCCACTGGAATTTCATCACCTCCACTAGCTTTGTTCGTAGTGATGCTTTCTAAGGCCCATTTGACTTCACTTTCCAAGATGTCTTGCTCTAGGTCAGTGATCACATCATCATGATTATCTGGGTCTTGAAGCTCTTTTTTGTATAGTTCTTCTGTGTATTCTTGCCACCTCTTCTTAATATCTTCTGCTTCTGTTAGGTCCACACCATCTCTGTCCTTTATCGTGCCCATCTTTGCATGAAATGTTCCTTTGGTATCTCTGATTTTCTTGAAGAGATCCCTAGTCTTGCCCATTCTGTTGTTTTCCTCTATTTCTTTGCATTGATCACTGAAGAAGGCTTTCTTATCTCTTCTTGCTATTCTTTGGAACTCTGCATTTAGATGTTTATATCTTTCCTTTTCTCCTTTGCTTTTCACTTCTCTTCTTTTCACAGCTATTTGTAAGGCCTCCCCAGACAGCCATCTTGCTTTTTTGCATTTCTTTTCCATGGGGATGGTCTTGATCCCTGTCTCCTGGACAATGTCACGAACCTCATTCCATAGTTCATCAGGCACTCTATCTATCAGATCTAGGCCCTTAAATCTATTTCTCACTTCCACTGTATAATCATAAGGGATTTGATTTAGGTCATACCTGAATGGTCTAGTAGTTTTCCCTACTTTCTTCAATTTCAGTCTGAATTTGGCAATAAGGAGTTCATGGTCCGAGCCACAGTCAGCTCCTGGTCTTGTTTTTGCTGATTGTATAGAGCTTCTCCATCTTTGGCTGCAAATAATATAATCGATCTGATTTCGGTGTTGACCATCTGGTGATGTCCATGTATAGAGTCTTCTCTTGTGTTGTTGGAAGAGGGTATTTGCTATGACCAGTGCATTTTCTTGGCAAAACTCTATTAGTCTTTGCCCTGCTTCATTCCGTATTCCAAGGCCAAATTTGCCTGTTACTCCAGGTGTTTCTTGACTTCCTACTTTTGCATTCCAGTCCCCTATAATGAAAAGGACATCTTTTTTGGGTGTTAGTTCTAAAAGGTCTTGTAGGTCTTCATAGAACCTTTCAACTTCAGCTTCTTCGGCGTTACTGGTTGGGGCATAGATTTGGATTACTGTGACATTGAATGGTTTGCCTTGGAAACGAACAGAAATCATTCTGTCATTTTTGAGATTGCATCCAAGTACTGCATTTCGGACTCTTTTGTTGACCATGATGGCCACTCCATTTCTTCTGAGGGATTCCTGCCCACAGTAGTAGATATAATAGTCATCCGAGTTAAATTCACCCATTCCAGTCCATTTTAGTTCGCTAATTCCTAGAATGTCAACATTCACTCTTGCCATCTCTTGTTTGACCACTTCCAATTTGCCTTGATTCATGGACCTGACATTCCAGGTTCCTATGCAATATTGCTCTTTACAGCATCGGACTTTGCTTCTATCACCAGACACATCCACAGCTGGGTATTCTTTTTGTTTTGGCTCCATCCTTTCATTCTTTCTGGAGTTCTTTCTCCACTGATCTCCAGTAGCATATTGGGCCCCTACTGACCTGGGGAGTTTCTGTTTCAGTATCCTATCATTTTGTCTTTTCATACTGTTCATGGGGTTCTCAAGGCAAGAATACTGAAGTGGTTTGCCATTCCCTTCTCCAGCGGACCACACCCTGTCATATCTCTCCACCATGACCCGCCCATCCCAGGTTGCCCCTCGGGGATGGCTTAGTCTCATTGAGTTAGACAAGGGTGATCCAGTGAATGATGGCAATTTGACCTCTGGTTTCTCTGCCTTTGCTAAACCTGGCTTGAACATCTGGAAGTTCACAGTTAGTATACTGTTGAAACCTGCGTTGGAGAATTTTGAGCATTACTTTGCTACCTTGTGAAATGAGTGCAATTGTATGGTAATTTAAACATTCTTTTGCATTGCTTTGCTTTGGGACTGAAATGGAAATTGAACTTTTCTAGTCCGTGGTCACTGCTGAGTTTTCCAAACTTGCTGGCATAACGAGGGTAGTACTTTCACAGCATCATCTTTTAGTATTTGGAATAGCTCAACTGGAATTCCATCACCTCCACTAGTTTTGTTCACAGTGAATACACAGTGATCACATTCCAGGATGTCTGACTCTAGGTGAGTGATCACATCACTGTGACTATCTGGATCTTGGAGATATTTTTTTTGATAGTTCTGTGTATTTTTGCCACCTCTTCTTAAGATCTTCTGCTTCTTTTAGGTCCATACTATTTTTGTCCTTCATTGTGCCCATCTTTGCATGAAATGTTCCTTTGGTATTTCTTGGATCCAAAGTGAAATTGAAAGTCGCTCAGTTGTGTCCGACTTTTTGTGACCCCATGGACTATGCAGTCCATGGAATTCTCCAGGCCACAATAATGGAATGGGTAGCCTTTCCCTATGCCAGGGGATCTTCCCAACCCGGGATGGACACCAGGTCTCATGCATTGCATGCAGATTCTTTACCAGCTGAGCCACAATGGAAGCCCAAGAACAGTGGAGTGGGTAGCCTATCCCTTCTCCAGCGGATCTTCCCAATGCAGGAACTGAACTGGAGTCTCCTGCATTGCAGGCTGATTCTTTACCAACTGAGCTTTCAGGAAACTCCAGTAAATGTACAATTCCTTCCAGATCCCTTGATGAGGTAAAAAGGGGTTCATACATAGATTGAGATGTGAAAAGAATCAATTGAATATTAAGTTTTAAGTACGCAGTTTTATGGTTTTATTATTATTTAATTGCACAAAATAATGTTACATAATTTGCATATTTATTGTTATATTATCAAACATCATGTATATAGGCCCCTATGTGATTGCCTCATGAGAAACGCTGGACTGGAAGAAACACAAGTTGGAATCAAGATTGCTGGGAGAAATATCAATAACCTCAGATATGCAGATGTCACCACCCTTATGGCAGAAAGTGAAGAGAAACTAAAAAGCCTCTTGATGAAGGTGAAAGTGAAGAGTGAAAAAATTGGCTTAAAGCTCAACATTCAGAAAACGAAGATCATTGCATCTGGTCCCAACACTTCATGGGAAATAGATGGGTAAACAGTGGAAACAGTGTCAGACTTTATTTTTCTGGGCTCCAAAATCACTGCAGATGGTGACTGCAGCCATGAAATTAAAAGATGCTTGTTCCTTGGAAGGAAAGTTATGACCAACCTAGATAGCATATTCAAAAGCAGAGACATCACTTTGCCAACAAAGGTTCGCCTAGTCAAGGCTATGGTTTTTCCTGTGGTCGTGTATGGATGTAAGAGCTGGACTGTGAAGAAGGCTGAGCACCAAAGAATTGATGCTTTTGAACTGTGGTGTTGGAGAAGACTCTTGAGAGTCCCTTGGACTGCAAGGAGATCCAACCATTTCATTCTGAAGGAGATCAGCCCTGGGATTTCTTTGGAAGGAATGATGCTATAGCTGAAACTCCAGTAATTTGGCCACCTCATGTGAAGAGTTGACTCATTGGAGAAGACTCTAATGATGGAAGGGATTGAGGGCAAGAGGAGAAGGGGACAACAGAGTATGAGATGGATGGATGGCATCACTGACTCGATGGATATGCGTCTCAGTGACCTCCAGGAATTGGTGATGGACAGGGAGGCCTTGCATGCTGTGATTCATGGGGTTGCAAAGAGTTGGACACAACTGAGCAACTAACTGATCTGATCTGATCTTATGTGATTACGTTTATGTAAATGACTTATAGAAAGCTTAGAAGAATAGCACAAAAATAGTTATATATTTAACCCCAAATTTTTGTTTGGTCTTTCTTCCTTTGCATATCTAATTTATGTATTTGTATCTATATATCTATATTTATCTATCTCTATCTGTTCAACTATCAGATCAGATCGGTCGCTCAGCCATGTCCGACTCTTTGCCACCCCATGAACCGTAGCACTCCAGGCCTTGCTGTCCATCACCAACACCCGGAGGTCACTCAGACTCACATCCATTGATTCAGTGATGCCATCTAGCCATCTCATCCTCTGTCGTCCCCTTCTCCTCCTGCCCCCAATCCCTCCCAGCATCAGAGTCTTCTCCAATGAGTCAACTCTTCGCATGAGGTGGCCAAAATACTGGAGTTTCAGCTTTAGCATCATTCCTTCCAAAGTAATCCCAGGGCCGATCTCCTTCAGAATGGACTGGTTGGATCTCCTTGCAGTCCAAGGGACTCTCAAGAGTCTTCTCCAACACCACAGTTCAAAAGCATCAATTCTTCGGCACTCAGCCTTCTTCACAGTCCAGCTCTCACATCCATACATGACCACAGGAAACACCATAGCCTTGACTAGGCGAACCTTTGTTGGCAAAGTGATGTCTCTGCTTTTGAATATGCTATCTAGGTTGGTCATAACTTTCCTTCCAAGGAGTAAGCGTCTTTTAATTTCATGACTGCAGTCACCATCTGCAGTGATCTTGGAGCTCAGAAAAAGAAAGTCTGACACTGTTTCCACTGTTTCTCCATCAATTTCCCATGTAGTGATGTTCAACTATAAATGTACATAATTATCTATCTAACCATCCTGGTTTTGCAATGTTGTAACTCTTCAGATATTGAGCTGATAAGAGGTATTATAAGAGGCTGAGAAGCATAACTGACCTCTAACCATTGCTGGTAAGTAGCACCCAACTCCTAGTTGTGACAACCAACATGACCCCTAGACATTGACAATTGTTCTTCTGTTAGTAAAATAATTTTCAGTTGAGAACTAATAAATATTTCTGCATGTCTCTTTCTCTATATGTATTATTATATGTATAATATTGGTTTATTTTTAAATATCCTATTTTGAGCTGTTAAGATATATTTTATTTAGACTAGTTTTGCATTTAAAAACCTGCCAGGTGATAATACATGCAATCTGCTTGCTATGCTCATATCTCTACCCAGAATAGGTTTCTGATAAACATGGATGGACAAGCACATTACAAGGGTACTGAGTGAACTCATCCTCATGGGAATCAGACTGTCCTGTGCAGCACGCTCCATGGTTTGGGTTCTTCCTCACCATCTACATGATCTCAGTGGTGGGCAACTTTGACATGATCATCCTTATCAAGATAGACTTCAGGCTACAAACCCCCATGTACTTAATTCCTGGACACCTGGCTTTTACTGACCTTGGTTTCTCTACAACTATAGGATCTCAAATATTAGGAAAATATGTTTTGGATCAAAATACAATCTCTTACTTTTCCTGTGCTATACAACTAGCTTTCTTTCTTGTGTTCATCTAGTGAACATTTTATTCTGTCAGCAATGTCCTATGACTGTTATGCAGCCATCTGTAACCCTCTGCTCTACCTAGCTATCATGTCACCAAGGGTGTGTCGGGTGTTGGTGAAAATCCTGAGCCTCTATAATGCATTTCTATATCTTCTCATCACTGTAAAGACACTTAGTTCACCATTTTGTGGCGATAATGTCATTTCTACTGTGACAGTTTCCCTTTGCTAACTTTGTTGTGCTCAAATACACATGAAGTAGAAATAATTATTCTAATTATTGTTGGGTTTGATTTGATTTCATCCCTTTTGATAGGTCTTGTGTCTTATCTTTATTCTTGCATCCATTCTCAGAATGAGCTCTACCGAAGGTAGGCACACGGCTTTTTCTATCTGTGGGTCTCACCTGATGGTGGTCACAGTGTTCTGCTACTGCTAAGTCGCTTCAGTCGTGTCCGATCTGTGCGACCCCATAGACGGAAGCTCACCAGGCTCCCCTGTCCCTGGGATTCTCCAGGCAAGAACACTGGAGTGGGTTGCCATTTCCTTCTCCAATGCATGAAAGTGAAAAGTGAAAGTGAAGTCGCTCAGTCGTGTCCGACTCTTAGCAACCCCACGGACTGGAGCCTACCAGGCTCCTCCGTCCATGGGATTTTCCAGGCAAAAGTACTGGGGTGGGGTGCCATTGCCTCCCCCACACAGTGTTCTATGGGGCTTTAATATTTATGTATGTGCAGCTAGAGTCCAAACACTCCTTTGACACAGATAAAATGACATCTATATTTTACACTCTCATTATCCCTATGCTAAATCCCTTGATCTACAATTTGAGGAACAAAGATGTAAATCATGCCCTACAAAGGTTGTGGAAAAGACTATCCAATTTTTTCTCTTAAGGCTTCTGTACAATATGAATCCTATAATTTAGGTGATGGCCTTCAAACTGTTTTCTGTGTGTCTCTAAAAGGAATAAAAAGTATGGAACTGTTCAATACATATTTAGAAATTGCCTTCTAAGGGTTAGTCATACTTATATGTGCTATACATACATTAGCACACAAAGGGGGAAAATATCTCCCTGTCCTGAAGGGAAGAGATGAATTACAAATATAATTAAGTAAATGGTACCATGCCTTAGAATGAGTTAAGACACTGTAAGGGCAAGTAAAGATAGTAGAGTGAGGAAGAATAGCATATACAAAAGGATTCAAAGGATTATTGCTATTCCAAAATATTAGAATAAATTTCCTAGTGTCTACATGTGTTTGTGCATGTACATGTGGTTTTATGTAAGTTCATACTTTTGCTTTTCTCTTTGCTATACTTCTCTAAGGCATGTATTAAAATTAAACTTATGGTGGTTTCTAGGAGGCTCAGTGTAGTGCAATGATTTGAATTTATCATTCATCTCAATTGATACAGATGTTCCCTTAGCATGTAGACGATTTTAGGATCCTGCTCTGTTCTTATCAGTGAAGTTGCTTTTATATATGAGCGTTAGAAAGTCTTTAGACTCAACACATTTAGCAATTCAATTACTCACAACATCTTATTTATTTAAGTCACACTGTTTCTCTGTAAATTCAAGTTCAGTCACTCAGTCATGCCTGAGTGTTTGCTACAGCATGGGCTGCAGCATACCAGGCTTCCCTGTCCATTATGAACTCCCAGCGATTGCTCAAACTAAAGTCTATCAAGTCAGTGATGCCATCCAACCACCTCATGCTCTGCCGTCCCCTTCTCCTGCTTTCAAACTTTCCCAGTAAGAGTGTCTTTTCCAAAGGGTCAGTTCTTTGCATCAGGTGGCCAAAATATTATTTGTACCAGATACATTTTTTAATTGTCTTTAACAATATTCTATACTTGAAAGTTGCTAAAAGAGTGGACCTTAAGTATTCTCACTTCACACAAAAGGAATGATAATCTTGTAATCTGAAAATGTTAGCTAGTGCTAAATTGTAGCCATATTGAGCTATATAAATGCATCAAATAAATATGTTGTAGACTTTAAATTTACACTATATTAACTGTCAATTTTGTCACAATATAACCAGAGGGGGAAAAAAGTAAACTTATTGAGAGTCTCCCATGGAAGCTTTGAGTTATATTTTTATATTTCATTAGGATCATGTTGCCTAACTGTCTTTTGATAAAAAAAAAATAGTTACATTTCCTTACTGTCTGAAAAACAAAAATGTTTTTTTATTTAAAATTTGTATTCTTGTGGACTTTTGGATCACAGCCATTCTGACTGGCGTGAAATGGTACCTCATAGTGGTTTTGATTTGCATTTCTCTGATAATGAGTGATGTCGAGCATCTTTTCATGTGTTTGTTAGCCATCCGTATGTCTTCTTTGGAGAAATGTCTATTTAGTTCTTTGGCCCATTTTTTGATTGGGTCGTTTATTTTTCTGGAATTGAGCTGTAGAAGTTGCTTGTATATTTTTGAGATTAGTTGTTCGTCTGTTGCTTCATTTGCTATTATTTTCTCCCATTCTGAAGGCTGTCTTTTCACCTTGCTTATAGTTTCCTTTGTTGTGCAGAAGCTTTTAAGTTTGATTAGGTCCCATTTGTTCATTTTTGATTTTATTTCCGATATGCTGGGAGGTGGGTTATAGAGGATCCTGCTGTGTGCTGGAGAGGGTATGGAGAGAAGGGAACCCTCTTACACTGTTGGTGGGAATGCAAACTAGTACAGCCACTATGGAGAACAGTATGGAGATTCCTCAAAAAACTGGGAATAGAACTGCCTTATGATCCAGCAATCCCACTGCTGGGCATACACACTGAGAAAATCAGAATTGAAAGAGACACGTGAACCCCAATGTTCATAGCAGCACTGTTTACAATAGCCAGGACGTGGAAGCAACCTAGATGTCCATCCACAGATGAATGGATAAGAAAGCTGTGGTACATATACACAATGGAGTATTACTCAGCCATTCAAAAGAATACATTTGAAACAGTTCTAAGGAGGTGGATGGATCTGGAGCCTATTATACAGAGTGAAGTAAGCCAGAAAGAAAAACACAAATACAGTATACTAACGCATATATATGGAATTTAGAAAGATGGTAAAAATAAACCTATTTACGAGACAGCAAAAGAGACACTGATCTATAGAACAGACTTTTGGACTCTGGGACCAGGAGAGGGTGGGATGATAGGGGAGAATAGCATTGAAATATGTATAATATCATATCTGAAACGAGTCGTCAGTCCAGGTATGATGCCCAATAACAGATGCCTGGGGCTGAAACACTGGGACGACCTGGAGGGATGGTATGGGGAGGGGGGAGGGAGGAGGGTTCAGGATGGGGAACACATGTATACTGGTGGCGGATCCATCTCGATGTATAGTAAAAGCAATACAATATTGTAAAGTTAAGCAAAATAAAAAATTAGAAAAAAAAGAGGCATTTGAAAAAAAAAATAAATAAAATTTGTATCCTAATTATTTTTGTACTTTTGCATCAGAGGTCTACTCTATGTTGAACTAGCTTTGTGCATTTGTTATGGAATAACCTTCTTCAATATTGGTTCATAAGAGTGGGTAAAATTATTTGATTATATATGCATGTATATATGTGTACTGTATTGTGTATTGTATATTGTATTGTAATATATTTTATTATATTTTATAATTTTTATTCAATTGTTTGATTGCCATTGTTTAATCATCTCTTTGCAGCAAACAAAAAAAAAAACTTATGATCTGGTCAATATTTTTAGGAAAAATATAATAAGGTATGCACCAATTTGTTATATATATATAATATGCATACAAATACCCCGTTAATCCTTCTAAACGCTCACTTTTTTGTTTAATTTTGTATTTTTAACATTTATGAAACTTGATTTACATCGTAGAGAGACTTCAGTGTTCTTTGTTCACCATCATTAAAACATTTTAACTAAATCAAGAAAAAGCCAAGTTAGTCTTCGGATTGCTGGAGAATGGCATTAAAACATGTATAATATTATATAAGAAATGAATAGCCAGTCCATGTTCGATGCAGGATACAGGAAGCTTGGGGCTAGTGCCCTGGGATGACCCAGAGGATGGTATAGGGAGGGAGGTGGGAGGGGGATTCAGGATGGGGAACATGTGTACACCCATGGCGGATGCATGTTGATGTATGGCAAAACCAATACAATATTGTAAAGTAATAAAAAATCATAATAAAATAAAATTAAATTAAATTTTAAAAAATGAAAAAGGCAAGTAACTCTCTTCTTTCTCTTGATACTGACATTTTAATGGAGGTTGTATTCAACCAATATGGCAAAGAAAAAAAAAAAATCCAGATTGGAAAGAAGGAATTTAAACTGTTTTTATTAACACATGATGAGGTTGTCCAGGTGGAAATATAAACTATAGAAAAAAGCATTAAATTAAAACGTGAATTTAGGATGGTTTCAGGGAGAGATCAGTAGGCCCAATAATTTTTATTTCTATGTACTACAAATGAAAAATTTGAAATTAAATTGGTAAATGTTGTTGTTATTGTTCAGTTCACAAGTCTTTTCTGACTCTTTGTGACCCTATGGACTGCAGGACACCAGGCCATTCTCTCCCTCATCATCTACCAGAGTTTGCCAAGTTCATGTCCATTGAATTGGTGATTCCATCCAACCATCTTATCCTCTTCACCCTCTTCTCCTTCTACCTTCAACCTTTCCCAGCATCAGAGTCTTTTCCAATGTGTCAGCTCTTCATATCAGGTAGCCAAAATATTGGAGGTTCATCTTCAGCATCAGTCCTTCAAATGAGTGTTTAGGGTTGACTTCCTTTAGGATGGACTGGTTGGATCTCCTTGCAGCCAACGGTACTCTCAGGAGTCTTCTCTAAAACCACAGCACAAAGGTATCAATTCTAGGCTCTCTGCCTTTTTTATGGTCCAACTCTCACATCCATACATGGCTACTGGAAAGATCATACAGATCAGATGAGCGCCGGTTGTGTCCTTCCTCGCCCCCTACCGCCCCGCCAGGCCCCCCTGTCCCTCCCCAGCCCCCGGGGGCACCCAAAGCGACCATCGAGACAGTGATGCCATCCAGCCATCTCATCCTCTGTCGTAGCCTTGTTAAATTGTTAAATACCTGTTATAAATTCACTATAATTATGAAATGGTTACAGACAAATTTAAAAAAGTGTAAGCATGTATGGTAAATATTAGAAAATATTCCTGAAAGATATTAATGGAAGCATAAACAAATTAGATTTTACCATTTTTATTTACTGATTTATTCAATATTAGGTAAATATATGTTATGCTATGCTAAGTCACTTCAGTCGTGTCCGACTCCATAGACCGCATCCCACCAGGCTCCCCGTCCCTGGGATTCTCCAGGAAAGAACATTGGAGTGGGTTGCCATTTCCTTCTCCAATGCATGAAAGCGAAAAGTGAAAGTGAAGTCGCTCAGTCATGTCCGACTCTTAGTGACCCCATGGATCGCAGCCTAACAGGCTTCTCCATCCATGGAATTTTCCAGGCAGGAGAAATGGAGTAGGGTGCCATTGCCTTCTCCGAGGTAAATATAACAATTTCTCAAATTAAATACAATTAAAATCCAAGCAGGGATTCTTTTTTAATAGGAATTGAGAAGCTAAAATCAAAATACTTAAAGGAGCTAAAATCAAACTATATAGAGCAAAAGATCTAGAATAGCTGAACTAATTTTACAATGAGGAATATTTTTGTAATGTAAACATTAAGACAAATGTTAATGATATCCAGTCTTAATCCAAAGCTACAATTATTAATTTTTAAAAGTCTGCTCCTGATATAAAAATTGACTATATATATCAATGAAAAGATAGTGATAGATCAGAAGTAGGATCATGTGTGTATTAACAATAAATAATCCACAAGGCAACAGAAAGAAAAAAGGCCATTTTGTGGAGTAAGTGCAGACTTTTCAACTTCTTTTATCTTGTTTCTGTCCTGAGACCATGTAAGCAGTGGGGACGTTCCCTCTGGTTTCTGCTGGCTGAAGATTCTGGTTGTCAAGCTTGCATCAAGGCAAGCCAGCTGGCTGGGGCCAGAGTCATAAAGTGACAGGCATCATTCCTTTGTCCAGCTATACCAGTTCTCAGGGAAGTAAGTCTTAAGAATGAGTTCCAATCCATAAGAGAACTTTGTGACTTTGATCTTCATTGCTGGAAAATATGAACTTCTGGAAAAATCCAATCCCAGTATTACCTACCAGTTGTCACAGCTTTGTAGATATACATAATGCTAGTCAAAGAAATCAGTGTCATACTTCAACTAAACATTATTGCTATGAATTATTATGAGCATTGCAATGTTTAAGACAGCTACTGTACTTAGAACAATATATTTATGGAATTTGAGTTCTGTCCCATGTGAATAAATATGATATTTCTTTTAAATCAGCCTACTTTCATGCCTCGTGTTTTACAAAATATATAAGTAAAACCACTACTTTTAAAATATATTTGCTCTTACTGTGGCCCATACAAAGATACAAATTACCTATCTTTTTTTAAATCCTCTCATTCTTGCTAGCATATTGGCTATGTCTTCATTGTCAAATATAAATCAGAAAATGTAAAATTGTTTGACTAGTTTAAACAATTTTCATTTGCTTCATTTTTTAAAGTATTATTTATTTATTCTATTTTTGGTTGTGCAGAGTCCTTGATGCTGCAGGCAGGCTTTTTCTAGTTTCAAACAGGGGCTACTCATCATTGGGGTGCACAGACTTCTGTTTGAAGCAGCTTCTCTTATCGTGGAGCATGAGCTCTAGGTGCACAGGCTTTAGTAGTTGTGGCATGCAGGCTCAGTAACTATGCCCACAGACTTAGTTGCTTCATGGCAGATAGGATCTTCATTGACTAGGGACTGAACCCATGTCCCCTGCATTGGCAGATGGGTTCTTAACCACTACACCACTGGTGAAGTCCCTATCATTCATTTTAAATACTCCAGATTGTATCTATGACATCAGAAGTATAATAAAAACTCTAAAATACAGAAAATGTACAAAATATAAATCGTTTTTATTTTCAAAATTTATTGCAATATTATTCATAGTACCTTTGTAACAAATAATCAATTCTAAGAGGTTGGGGAGATATGAAGTTATATAATCAAGTCATCCATCATTACAGATTAGAATCTCTAGGTCGGCAATAATGCCCAATATGTGATTTAAAGACAGATGGATTCTTGAAAGAATGTGAAGTCGATTCCTAAAATTAGAGGCAGTTGAGAAGGGTGCTGAATTTAACCTACTCAAAAATGGAGTCACTAAAAGTATGTATATATCTTTTTAATTGGATTATTTTAGGTACAAAACAGTGTTGCATACTGAAAGTTACTCTAGAGTCATTTTCTCACAGCCCATCTTTTGTTGCTGAGGTCATTGATGTGTAGGAAAAAGAAAAAATTTTAAAAAGTCACTACGAAATGAAAAACTAATTTGGAATCATACTCTCCTTTTAGCTAACATGAGTATTTACTGATATTTAACCTTTAATGTGGCTTATTCCCTGGTGGCTCAGAGGTTAAAGCATCTGCCTGTAATGAAAAAGATGTGGGTCTGATCCTTGGGTCGGGAAGATCCCTTGGAGAAGGAAATGGCAATCCACTCCAGTATTCTTGCCTGGAGAATCCCATGGGTGGAGAAGCCTAGTGGGCTACAGTCCACGGGGTCACAAAGAATTGGACATGACTGACTGACTTCACTTTACTTCACTTCAACCTTTAATGCAAGATTTAAAAGTAAATATTATGTATAAAATTATCTCTATTTTCTGAGTGTATAATTTTATTTAGAAAAAGTTTAATTCTTTGTATCTCCAATAGTACATATATATTCATATATATTCACATTTCCAAATATAAAAAATGCGTGTAATTCTATAGATTAATAAAATAAACCTTATCAAATCAATTTTATTAAACATGGTTAATAATTTGAATTTTAAGTTACCTTTTCTAAAATGCAGTTGTGCATTAAATCATTTTAATTTTTAGCCTCATTTTCTCATATGAAAAAAAAGAGTATAGAATAAAATAATTTGCCTTATACTTAGAAACTAGAATTCATTGAATTCATATGCATGTTAGTGAGGGAAGAACTGACTATTTGAGTGCTATAGGACTAAATGACTTGAAATTAACAAGACAAATATTTCATTTCTATGACCAATTTATGGCATCCTTTACTTCTTTGTTTCTCAGACTATAAATCAGTGGGTTTAACATAGGAATCACTAGCTTATAGAAAACCACCTTTTCTCTTTCTGCATAATACTGGGAACTAGTTTGAAAATAATTAAAACATAAGGTACCATAGCATACAGTCAGTCACAGCAGCTAGATGAGAGGCACAGGTGGAGAAGGCTTTCTGTCTGCCAGCTGCTGAGCTGATTTATAGGATAGCAACAGCAATGAAGAGGTACTAAATGATCATAATTAAGAATGTCACCATGGCAAGGACCCCAGAGGAGGTTGAGGGCATAAGCTAATTCATATAGGTATCACAACATGATAGCTTTAGCAGTGGGAGGACATCACAGAAGTGACTGATTACATTGGACCCACAGAAAGACATTCTTCAAATATTTTGGAGTGTGTCTGTGAGTTAATAATTCCAATTATGAATGATCCCGTGACCAATCTTACACATTCCTCTTAGATATGGCTGCAGTGTAAAGCAAAGGGTTGACAATGGCCACATAATTGTCATAAGCTATCACAGAGAGCAAGACATCTTCTGTGATGATGCACTTCCCAAAAAACAAATGCGGCATTATGCAGGCAGATAAGGAGATGCTTTGCCTCAAAACTAGGAAGCTGGTCAGCATTTTTGGTGCAATAACAGATGAATAGCAGGTATCCACAAATAAAAGGCAGTTGAAGAAAAAGTGTATATGGGTGCATGGAGTTCAGGGATGATTTGGATTAAAAAGATCATGCCCAGGTTCCCTACTAAAGTGATAGCATATATTACCAGGAACAACACCAAAAGCACAAGTTTCAGTTCAGCACTGTCTGTGAGTCTTAAAAGAATAAACTCAGTAACAGTAGTAATATTCTCTTTAGGCATTTCTTTGTTTTGTTTCACAGGGAAGCCCTTATTAGAGAAATATATATCAAGTACAGACAATGACTGACATCAAAGTGTGATGAAAAATTTTAAAAATAAAGAACTTATTGAAACAAATAAGTGTTTATCTGGAGTGTATTTGGACTACTGACCAGAAGACATAAATTCAAGAAGCACTTAAGGTGTGTTCTGCTGAACTACAGAATTGGAAAAGACTCTGATGCTGGGAAAGATTGAAGGCAGAAGGAGAAGGGAACCATAGAGGATAAGATGGTTGAATGGCAACATTAACTCAATGGATCTGAGTTCAAGTAAAATCTGGGAGATAGTGAAGGATAGGGAAGCCGGGTGTGTTGCAGTTAATGGGATCTCAAAGACTAGGATGCAATTTAGTGGCTGAAAAACAATAAAACCATAAGAAAACAAAATGGCAATGACCTTAGGGCTACAGTTGTTATGTGAGTTATTTATGTAGAGTTGTACCTAGAACTGGCAGGAAAAAAGGGTGTTGTTAAGCAAGGAGGGCAGTAATTGAGAAATGGAATACTTCCTGCCATGTCAGTAAGCAAAAGATCATACAGTCATCAGCAATTGCAGCACTTCAATGTGAGTTAGTGAATGCTGAGTGAACACACGAATGAAAAAATACCTTCCATCTAATGCCATGAGAGGAATCCGAGATCAAATTGCCAATATCCATTGGATCATAGAAAGAGCAAGGAAATTCCAGAAAAAAAAAATACACATTTGCTTCACTCACTACACTAAAGTCTTAGACTGTAGATCACAACAAACTTTGGAAAATTCTTAAAGAAGTGGGAATATCAGACCACATTGCCTGTCTCCAGAGAAACTTGTAAGCAAGAAAAGAAGCAAAAGTTATAAGGGAACATGGAACAATGGACTAGTTCCAAAATGGGAAAGGAGTATGTATGTCATTGCTGTTTTTGTCAACCTGCTTATTTAACTTCTATGCAGAGTACATCATGCAAAATGCTGGGCTGGAATCAAGATTGCATGGAGAAATATAAGCAATCTTAGATATGCAGATGATACCACTCTAATGACTGAGAGTAAAGAACAAAAGAACCTCTTGATGAGGAAGAAAGAGGAGAGTGAAAAAGCTGGCTTAAAACTTAGCATTAAAAACAAACAAACAAACAAAGATCATGGCATCTGGTCCCATCACTTCATGGTAAATGGATGGGTAAAAAGTGGAAACTGACATAAGTGATTTTCTTGGGCTCCAAAATCATTATGAACTGTTACTGCAGCCACTAACTTAAAAGAAGCTTGCTCCTTGGAATAAAAGGTATGACAAACCTAGACAGTGTATTAAAAAGCAGTTGCCAACCATAGTCAAATCTACAGTTTTCCAGTAGTCATATAAGAAAGAAGAGTTGGACCATAAAGAAGGCTGAGCACTGAAGAATTGATGTTTTCATTCTGTGGTGCTGGAGAAGATTCTTGAGAGTCCCCTGGAAAGCAAGGTCAAGTCCATCAATTTCAAAGGAAATTAACCCTAAATATTATTTGGAAGGGCTGATGCTGAATCTGTAGCTCCAATCCTTTGTATATCTGTTGAGAAGATCTGACTCATTGGAAAAGACTCTGACACTGAGAAAGATTGAGGACAAGAGGAGAAGTGGGCAAGAGATGATGAGATGGTGGGATGGCATCACTGACTCAACAGACATGAGTTTCAGCAAGCTCCGATATATAGTGAAGGAAAGGGAAGCCTGGGGTGACATCGTCTATGGAGTCACAAAGAATCAGAAATGACTTAGTGACTGAACAGCAACTAGAGACAACAGACTGCAGGCACTCTTTATAGTGAGCCCTAAGGAACTCTGGATGTGAAAATGGCTTACTCATCCCAGACAGCTGAAATACATAGGAAAGAAACAGTTTCAGTGTGCCCAGTTTCATTCTTCCTACCATAGATCAGATCAGATCAGATCAGATCAGTCGCTCAGTCATGTCTGACTCTTTGCGACTCCATGAATCACAGCACGCCAGGCCTCCCTGTCCATCACCAACTCCAGGAGGTGACTGAGACTCACATCCATCGAGTCAGTGATGCCATCCAGCCATCTCATCCTCTGTCGTCCCCTTCTCCTCCTGCCCTCAATCCCTCCCAGCATCAGTCTTCTCCAATGAGTCAACTTTTCGCATGAGGTGGCCAAAGTACTGGAGTTTCAGCTTTAGCATCATTCCTTCCAAAGAAATCCCAGGGATGATCTCCTTCAGAATGGACTTGTTGGATCTCCTTGCAGACCAAGGAACTCTCAAGAGTCTTCTCCAACACCACAGTTCAAAAGCATCAATTCTTTGGCACTCAGCCTTCTTCACATTCCAAGATATAAAAGCACTAAACTCTTAACATTGGATATATAAGGTTTTCTATAATTAGCAATAATCTTTTGATTTTCAGACAATTTTTTGATTACACTCTTTTTTCCAAAACTTCTACATAGCCTGGTTCATCCCTTTGCCTCCTCAGAGAAGTCTCTGAGGCATGAAGTCCTAAAAACCCCTATCAAGTAAACCATAACTTTTGACTTTTAGATTGTGAATATTTTTTTTAAGCTGACACAACCTTGAAATCATAAAGTTATGACCAGCCAATGTTGTTTTAAAAACATTGGTATCACAACTTTCTTATCCATTAATCTGTTGATGGGCATCTAGATTGCTTTCATGTCCTGGCTATTATAAACAGTGCTGTGATGAACATTGGGGCACAGGTGTCTCTTTCAATTCTTGTTTCCTCAGTGTGTATAATAAAGCAGTGGTACATATACACAATGGAGTATTACTCAGCCATTAAAAAGAATACATTTGAATAAGTTCTAATGAGGTGGATGAAACTGGACACTATTATACAGAGTGAAGTAAGTCAGAAAGAAAAACACCAATACAGTATACTAACACATATATATGAAATTTAGAAATATGGTAATGATAACCCTGTATACGAGACAGCAGAAGAGACACTGATGTATAAAACAGTCTTTTGGACTCTGGGAGAGGGAGAGGGTGGGATGATTTGGGAGAATGGCATTGAAATATGTATAATATCATATATGAAATGAGTTGCCAGTCCATGTTTGATGCACGATACTGGATGCTTGGGGCTGTTGCACTGGGACGACCCAGAGGGATGGTATGGGGAGGAAGGAGGGTTCAGGATGGGAACACATGTATACCTGTGGCAAATTCATTTTGATATATGGCAAAACCAATACAATCTTGTAAAGTTAAATAAAATTAAATTAAAAAATAAAAAAATAAAAACATTGGTATCCTTGGGCTAAGGGTACTTCATGAAAAATTCAAGTCCATGGTGGAACAGGGATGCCTTTGATACCAGATCCTGAATGGTCTCCCAAATACATTTTTATATACCTAAACCAGGACTATCCTATTACGATTTCAAACAGGCATCATAATCTTTGGGTGTCTAATATAGTCTCTGTGAATCTGGGGTTTTCATCAATAACACTAGCAAGTGGACAGGATGGTCTTTTTTCATTTCAAGCATTTTTTAATAGTGATATTGAATTAACAAAAAAAGTCAAAATTGTTTGTCCTTTACAGTCTGCCTCTAAAATGTCTACCTCAATAGCAAAGGTGTCTTAGAACTATGAGAAAATCAAGAAAATTAGAGACACCAAGGGAACATTTCATGCAAAGATGGGCTCAATAAACAACAGGAATGGTATGTACCGAACAGAAGCAGAAAATATTAAGAAGAGGTGGCAAGAATACAAAGAAGTATGCAAAAAAGATCTTTGTGGCCAAGATAATCATGATGATGTGCTCACTCACCTAGAGCCAGACATCCTGGAATGTGAAGTCAAGTGGGCTTAGGAAGCATCACTACAAACAAAGCTAATGGAAGTGATGGAATTCCAGTTGAGCTATTTCAAATCCTAAAAGATGATGCTCTGAAAATGTTGCACTTAATATGTCAGCAAATTTGGAAACCTCAGCAGTGGCCATGGGATTGGAAAAGGTCAGTTTTCATCCCAATCCCAAAGAAAGACAATGACAAAGAGTGATCAAATTACCATACAATTGCACTCATCTTACACACTAGCAAAGTGATACTCAAAATTTTCCAAGTCAGGCTTCAACAATACATGAAACATGAACTTCCATATGTTCACGATTCTTTTAGAAAAAACAGAAGAACCAGAGATCAAATTGCCAAAATCTAATGGATATTGAAAAATCAAGAGAGTTTAAGTAAAATATCTATTTCTGCTTTATTGACTATGCCTAAGCCTTTGACTGTGTGGATCACAACAAAATATGGAAAATTCTTCAAGAGATGGTAATAACAGATCACCTGATCTGCCTCTTGAGAAATCTGTACGCAGTTCAGGAATAAACAGTTAGAACTGGACATGGAACAACAGACTGGTTTCAAATAGGAAAAGGAGTATGTCAAGGCTTTATATAGTCACCTGGCTTACTTAACTTTTATGCAGAGTACATCATGAGACACTCTGGGCTGGAGGAAGCACAAGCTGAAATCAAGATTGCCAGGATAAATATTAATGATCTCAGATATGCAGATGACATCACCCTTATGGCAGAAAGTGAAGAACTAAAGAGCCTCTTGATGAAAGTTAAAGAGGAGATTGAAAAAGTTGGCTTAAAGCTCAACATTCAGAAAAGTAAGATTATGCTATCCAGTCCCATCATTTCATGGCAAATAAATGTGGAAACAGTGGAAACAGTGGCTGACTTGATTTTTCCTGGTTTTAAAAAAATCACTGCAGATAAAGATTGCAGCCATGAAATTAAAAGATGCTTACTCCTTGGAAGGAAAGTTATGACCAACCTAGACAGCATATTAAAAATCAGAGACATTACTTTGCCAACAAAGTTCATGTAGTCAAGGCTGTGATTTTTCCAGTGGTCCTGTATGGAAGTGACATTTGGACTATAAAGAAAGTTGAGTGCTGAAGAATCGTTACTTTTGAACTCTGGTGTGGAGAAAACGCTTATAGGTCCCTTGGACTTCAAGAAAATCCAACCAGTCCAAACTAAAGGAAATTAGTCCTGAATATTGATTGGAAGGACTGATGCTCAAGCTGAAATTCCAATCCTTTGGCCGCGTGATGTGAGGAACTGACTCATTTGAACAGACCCTGATGCTGGTAAAGATTGAAGGGTGGAGGAAAAGGGGACAACAGAGGATGAAATGGTTGGATCGCATCCCTGACTCAATGGGCATGAGTTAGAGTAAACATTCAAGAGTTTGTGATGGACATGGAGGCCTGGCCTGCTGCAGTCCATGGTATCACAAATTGTCAAACACGACTGGGCTACTGAACTGAACTGCACTGATAAGAAAATCTATGGTAAGTGAAATTAATAGGATATATAATATAAATCATTAAAGAATTAAATTATTTTCACTGATATTATATTCTGATGTTTTTGTAGTTTTAGAGAAAATTATATGTATTCTAAAGCTATATATGGAATTGATGTATAAGTACATTATTATCTCTATTATTATAGACAGCAGGTTAGTCACAATCATGATAAACACTCAGGTCCCTACTGCAATGACAGTGAAAAATACCAATATGCTATTCCAGCTTCTGTGACCAGGGAAGGCATGGGTTGTGGCACTTAACTTTGAAACTCATGAAACAATTTCTTTTTTCAAGATAACTATTAAAAGTAGCCAGGATTCTTGCTTGTGGCTATCTTCACTGAGGCCATGGTAGAAGATCAGTCCTGGAATGTCATTAACTCTGACTGAACA
This sequence comes from Tragelaphus eurycerus, assembly GCA_935064755.1. Taxonomy (NCBI): domain Eukaryota; kingdom Metazoa; phylum Chordata; class Mammalia; order Artiodactyla; family Bovidae; genus Tragelaphus; species Tragelaphus eurycerus. Next base: position 6,822 of record CAKXYN010000420.1, on the reverse strand, counting down.
CAAAATCCTATTTTTTTTTTTTTAAATGATAGTGGCTCCTTGTGACTAACTTGTTCCATACAATAATGCACTCATAGATCAGTTCCAATCTTTTGGTTCACATTGATCAGTACTAAATTTGAAAAGATTTATTTTGAATCTTTTCTGCATTGCCTAAACACTCTTTACTTTTATTCATTTGCTTATTCTGTAATTTCATGGGCATTTCAGTTTATCATTTATAAACTAGCTTTGTTAATGTGAAATAAACAAATAAATATCTCATTTTAAAGTGTATCCCACATAGTCTTTAGAGACTGCCAACAACTTTGACAAGATGGGAGAGCATTTTCACAAATAATAAGGCTGAACAATTAAAAGATGTGTTTTCTTAGGTTTATAGTATACATGCTATTTCTTCCACCAATATGAGTATTAGCTTGATAGATTTTGTTAATAAATAATGGCTTATGAACTTTATCATAAAATATAATTTAAAAAATAGAATATTTTAAAATTAGAAATTAAATTACTTATCCACAATTTCAACAGCAAAATTTGATGGCAACCCCATCAATTAAATTATACAAGCTATGAATTCAACTAACATTTATTTTAAGGTTACAATAGTGATAGTGAGGGAGGAAAGGGACAGGCTGAGTTGACTCCATCTTGAAAATGAAGGAAATTCCATCTTCCACTTTCAGTGAGCTTTGGACTATGTGCCTAGTAGCCATGGGAATAACATATCTATGGCTGAACTGGCCTCCCAGACTGATAAATACCAGAATTTGGTATGGTACTCCATATCAAAATTTCCTATCACCAAAAAGAATGTGATAATCCCCTATGTAGTCAATCACCTTTCTAATCTTTATGGCATCTATTTGTATAGGTTACAATGTAAAACCAACTGACCCTTCTCATTATGAATCATGGCAGTAACCTGATTATATCTCCCTTTAATACTTCCCAGGCTAGGTTTAAGGAGTTTGGGGTGTGAGCTTGAGCAGTACACTTAAGGTATATAAGGTTTTCATGAAAATTGGTTGGAGTCCCTAGCTAAAGAGGAAACTCTGCCTTCAACCTGCCTGTGTAATAAACTGCACTCCACTATCCACACTGTCCTTCTGAGTGAGTTTGTGTCCTGGGGCATTGGGTATAACAATAGAACTCTATCATATTTCAGTATTTTAACTATATGCAGAATGTAGGCTAAACCTGGAAAGGATAAATAGAAAGACACTAAATTAATGTAACTTACTAAAGATAGAAAAGTTTAGAATATCAGTTTATGTAGGACACTCATATATGTTTTTTCATGGTTTCTTACTGTCTTATTGGACATGAAATGAGTTAATGTTTTTTTTTTCTGAGAGTCATATTGATCAATACTTTAATGATAGATAATTGAAGATCTTTCTAGGTTAAAAAATGCTCAAATAAAACTTAATACAAAGCAAACAAATTTAAAAAAAAAAAAAAGAAAGAAAGAAAACAACGGCTTTATGTCTTTAATTCTCTACTCAAAGAGGAAAAATTTGAAAGAAAGGGCAGGTGCACATATAAATATATAGAGGTTTTGTTTTAATGAGATTCCTGTAGTTGAAATTCTGATTACACTAAAGCAACAAGAACAACATAATTACACTTTGAATTGCATCCTAGTTTCTCAAGGGATCTTCTCAGGGTACCTCAGTGGAACTGTTTTTTTTTTTTTTTTTTTTTTAAGATCTGCAATAAAAAACATGTTTAAAATGGTGGAAAGGGACAAACAGCCAAAGGTTAAAAAGTAGTAGAATTACTGATTGTAAATAACTTGCATAATGTGGATAGAATTTCATTAAGATATAATATGGACTGAACGTACTCTATGCAAGGAAAAACTGCATAAGTAAAATTGGCTTCACAAATCTATTGTGCCTAGAAACTTCTTAGGAAGCAATATCTTACCACCTATATCTATACAATTTGGGTTAGAGCCCAATTCTGCATTTGATATCTCAGGTAGAATGGATATGTATTACCTCTATCTGAAGTGATCTTTAGCATCAGCAGTCTCATTTTTTCACAAATATTTCTTGAATGAAAAAATCAAGCTAAACATTGTGTTAGGAACTAATAATCAAGGGATTATCAAAATCAAACAGTTAAGCAAACATGGTTGGCTATTAATTACTAACAAATGAAAGACAAGTTATAACTCCACGCTCCTCAAAATTATTTTAAAATATAACACATTGAAATGTTAAATATAAATGTAAAATATTCCATAACATTTGCAGATTACAAAAAAATATGAATGAAATGATCAGGCTCAAAAGGAAGAAAAAGGAGTTAATCAGAAGTGAGTAAACATAGGTGCTGACATCATGGCTCTCCTATGGATATTTGCAAAAGTTTTTAACTTTACAATTGAGACTAAGTTTAAAAACTGCAAAGACTTTGAGACTAAGAGCAACATAATATCCCATTAAAGTCCAAATATAAATTCATTACCTTTCAAAACTGACATTTTCATTATGTAGGAATGCTGGACATAGCATATACTCCAGGTGTGAGGAGGCAGTGAGGAACATCCTCTGTCTAGGTCCAGCTCACCATCAATGCACAATCATATCCTCTGGAGTAACTCCTCAAACAAGATGGAACCTATAAACATCCCTTTAAATGAAACTTCTACTTCTGTATAGGTAAAGATAAGTTAGTGTCTTTAAGTCATAAAGGTAGAAAATGCTAAATTGCTATGGGGCAATGGTCTATCTAACAAACTTTAATGTTACATAATTTTTAGAATCCTAATTTAAGGCTTTCAGTGACTGTAAAAATAAGTATTTTTACATGAACTCTGATTTCAACTGGAGGTTTTTTCAAAAACAATTGAGAAACTTCAGTCATTTTTCCCCCCCCTGTAGGGTATTTGCTTAATCTGACATATATTACTGGATCAATGTATCCAGATTGGGAATCTCTGATAGGAAAGGGAAAACCTGTAAAGAATGTATTGACCAACACTAACGTGAAACATATGAAAATAAAACAAATTCAAAAATGTGTCAGGTTCTTTCCATGAAGCATTTTTGGTACTGTAAATAGTTTAGAGATTAAACCTGTGAAACAAAAAGTTAAGTATATTTCAGTTGTATCTGTGTATTAGAAATAAAATAGTTCCATCAATATGAATTGATTATAAAACTTATATGTAAATATAGTCAGTCAAAAATAGCTAAATCCTTCTGAAAAAGAAGACCAAGGGACATGTTCCAGTTCACACAGATACTAAGAAACAGTGGCTAGAGTGTTTGATAAAATTTAATATTTGCACAGGAATAGATCAATAGAATACTGGAGTAACACTGAATGAGAATTGTTTTCCAAATACGTATGAATCCCTAAATTAGGAAGAATTGATATAAAACAAAAAAATAGCTGCTCTTTTTGATAAATGGTGCTCATAGATTTGGATATTTAGATATAAAAACACGGGAAAACATAACCTTTTTAGATGATAATATATCTCATTAGACTCGGGGTAGGAAATACTAACTGTAAAGAAAAAAAAATACATACATACATATATATATATATATATATATATATATATATATATATATGAATCTATCCTACACTGAAATTTGACATGTTTTTGTTGTCAAAATGGGATTCCCTCATAGTTCAGTTGGTAAAGAATCTTCCCACAATGCAAGAGACCCTGGTTCCATTTCTGGTCAGGAAGATCCTCTGGAGAAGGGAAAGGCTTCCCACTCCAGTATTCTGGCCTGGAGAATTCCATGAGGTCACAAAGAGTCGGACATGACTGAGCAATTGTGTGACTTTCACTTGTTGTCAGAAGAGGAAATAAAGCCAAGACAAATCTTGATGGGAGAATATATTTCTGTTACATGCAACTAACAAGAAGTTGGGATCCAATCACGTCACTCCATGGCAAACAGATTTGGAGAACGTAGAAACAGTGACAAGTTTGCTTTTCTTAGGCTCCAAAATCACTGTGGTATGGGACTGCAGCCATCAAATTAAAAGACACATGGCCCTTGAAAGAAAATCTATGACAAACCTAGACAGCATATGAAAAAGCATAGATATTGCTTTGCCAACAAAGTCCATATAGTCAAAGTTATAGTTTTTCCAGTAATCGTGTACAGATATGAGAGTTGGACCATAAAGAAGGCTGGGTGCTTAATAATTGATGCTTTTGCCTTGTGGTGCTGGAGAAGACTCTTGAGAGTTCCTTGGATAGCAAGGAGATCAGATCAGTGAATCATAAAGGAAATCAATCCAGATGTGAAGAGCTTATTCATTTTAAAAGACCCTGATATTGGAAGGATGGCATGCCCTCTGCAAAATGTACGTGCAAAAACAACTACTTTTACAATATTTTGTTATTATTTTTCATAAGAAAGGTAAAAATTGCTTTTCCTGCTTAAAATCCTGTCATCCTTGCTAGCATTTTGACTATGTCTTCATTGTCAAGTATAAACTAGTGAATGTAATCTTGTTTAGCTAATTTAAACACTTGCTCATTTGTTTTAAAAATGCCAATCTGTATCTTTCTGATACCAGTAGTTAAGACTCTAAAAATACAGAAAACTGTACATAGTATAACTGCTTTTTATTTTCAAAATTTATTGCAATATTATTTACAGGACTTTTGATAGTAACGCTGAAGAAGCTGAAGTTGAACGGTTCTATGAAGACCTACAAGACATTTTAGAACTAACATCCAAAAAAGATGTCCTTTTCATTACAGGGGACTGGAAGGCAAAAGTAGGAAGTCAAGAAACACCTGAAGTAACAGGCAAATTTGGCCTTGGAATATGGAATGAAGCAGGGCAAAGACTAATAGAGTTTTGCCAAGAAAATGCACTGGTCATAGCAAATACCCCTCTTCCAATCACAGAAGAGAAGACTCTATACATGGACATCACCAGATGGTCAACAACAAAATCAGATCAATTGTATTCTTTGCAACAAAAGATGGAGAAGCTCTATACAATCAGCAAAAAAAAGACCAGGAGCTGACTGTGGCTCAGACCATGAACTCCTTATTGCCAAATTCAGACTTAAATGGAAGAAAGTAGCGAAAACCACTAGACCATTCAGGTATGACCTAAATCAAGTCACTTATACAGTGGAAGTGAGAAATAGATTTAAGGGCCTAGATCTGATAGATAGAGTGCCTGATGAACTATGGAATGAGGTTCGTGACATTGTACAGGAGACAGGGATCAAGACCATCCCCGTGGAAAAGAAATGCAAAAAAGCCAAATGGTTGTCTGGGGAGGTCTTACAAATAGCTGTGAAAAGAAGAGAAGCGAAAAGCAAAGGAGAAAAGGAAAGATATAAACATCTGAATGCAGAGTTCCAAAGAATAGTAAGAAGAGAGAAGAAAGCCTTCTTCAGCGATCAATGCAAAGAAATAGAGGAAAACAACAGAATGGGAAAGACTAGGGATCTCTTCAAGAAAATCAGAGATACCAAAGGAACATTTCATGCAAAGATGGGCTCGATAAAGGACAGAAATGGTATGGACCTAACAGAAGCAGAAGATATTAAGAAGAGGTGGCAAGAATACACAGAAGAAATGTACAAAAAAGATTTTCACGACCCAGATAATCGTGATGGTGTGAACACTGACCTAGAGCCAGACATCCTGGAATGTGAAGTCAAGTGGGCCTCAGGAAAGCATCGCTATGAACAAAGCTAGTGGAGGTGATGGAATTCCAGTGGAGCCATTCCAAATCCTGAAAAATGATGCCGTGAAAGTGCTGCAATCTATATGCCAGCAAAATTTGAAAACCCAGCAGTGGCCACAAGATTGGAAAAGGTCAGTTTTCATCCCAATCCCAAAGAAAGGCAATGCCAAAGAATACTCAAACTACCGCACAATTGCACTCATCTCACACGCTAGTAAAGTCATGCTCAAAATTCTCCAAGCCAGGCTTCAGCAATATGTGAACTGTGAACTTCCTGATGCTCAAGCTCATTTTAAAAAAGGCAGAGAAACCAGAGATCAAATTGCCAACATCTGCTGGATCATGGAAAAAGCAAGAGAGATCCAGAAAAAACATCTATTTCTGCTTTCTTGGCTATGCCAAAGCCTTTGACTGTGTAGATCACAATAAAGTGTGGAAAATTCTGAAAGAGATGGGAATACCAGACCACCTGACCTGTCTCTTGAGAAATCTGTGTGCAGGTCAGGAAGCTACAGTTAGAACTGGACATGGAACAACAGACTGGTTCCAAATAGGAAAAGGAGTACGTCAAGGCTGTATATTGTCACCCTGTTTTTTAAACTTATATGCAGAGTACATCATGAGAAACGCTGGACTGGATGAAACACAAGTTGGAATCAAGATTGCTGGGGGAAATATCAATAACCTCAGATATGCAGATGACACCACCCTTATGGCAGAAAATGATGAGGAACTAAAAATCCTCTTGGTGAAAGTGGAGAGTAAAAAGGCTGGCTTAAAGCTCAATTGGAGAAGACTCTGATGCTGGGAGGGATTGAGGGCAGGAGGAGAAGGGGACGACAGAGGATGAAATGGCTGGATGGCATCACTGACTCGATGGGTGTGAGTCTGGGTGACCTCCGGGAGCTGGTGATGGACAGGGAGGCCTGGCGTGCTGCGGTTCATGGGGTCGCAAAGAGTCAGACACGACTGAGCAACTGATCTGATCTGATCTGAAAGTTCAACATTCAGAAAACGAAGATCAGGGCATCTGGTCCCATCACTTCATGGGAAATAGATGGGGAAACAGTGGAAACAGTGTCAGACTTTATTATTCTGGGCTCCAAAATCACTGCAGATCGTGACTGCT